>CABHPH010156781.1:14390-52577 GCA_902168325.1 Peromyscus nudipes | reverse complement strand
GGTGTAAGGCGGCTCCCTTAGAAGTGCACATTGGCTGAGACAACCACACTTAATTCACAGTTGGCCAGAGGACTTCATGTTATCCCAACTACTCAAACAATTCAGACTTAAGCTCTGTGATCAATGCGTTTGGGCATGCTGTCTGGCTTGTCCCACACATCACCAGCTACGATGCCCTTCAGAAAGTAAGTGGTCAGTAGATTTGGGTTAAATGAAGGAGAGGGTAGGTACAGCTAGAGACAGGAGAATAAAGGTTATAGATAACAACTGCCACTGTCCTCCCTGCCCCAGAGAAATAGCTCCAAAGGAGTAATCAAGTGTCCTGCCCCAGTATCAGAACTGGTTTCTCCAATGTACACAAATATATATTCACATACTCTGTGTAGTTGTCGTTCAAACGTGCAGGTAGCGATGAGGCAACGTGTGAAAACAGTTGCCCCCATGGAGCTTATACTAACTCATCTGTTTCATCATGTGGCGAGTGACTATCCTGAGTGGGTCTTTTTCAATTCCGAGTAGATGAGATGAGCCCTGGGCTCCACAGACAACGGTATTGAAGATTCCTTTAAGGAACTGCACATAGCTAATCAAGGAGAGAATAAAGGGGCTGTCTCAGGGAAGACAAGAGTCAAGTGTTATGACAGGGTGGAAGGCAAGACCATGTAAACGAGTGGAGAGGTTGTAGCTGAGCCAGACAGCTCAGGGTAGAGTGCTCTCCTAGCATGGACTTGGGGTTTCTCCCCAAACACCAACAAAGAAATAAAAAGGAGGTGGAGGAAGAGAGGGGGAAAGAAGAGGAGGAAGAGGTGGGGAGGAGGAGGAAAAGGAAGAGGGAGAGGAAGAGGGGAAGAGGCTATACCAAAAGAGCAGCATTGCCCTTCAGGCTCCCAAACCTCCACTACTTTTAATAACAATGAGAAAATCAATATCCTTTTGAGGAAGTCTAAGTAAGCCTGTTTGGGTATAAGCTTCTGAACACAGCCATGTGTGTTTCATTTTCTTAACTAGCAGTGTCAAGGCCTGGACGGAATACTAATTACTGAATGTTTTGTAGACATAGAGACTGTCTGCCATGCAGTACATAGGACAGAGTATTTAACCCCTTGACAGTACAAGAGCTGGAAACTGTTGCCAGTCAGCATTGTCATGCTAGAAATCCCAAACAGACAGGTTGAATAGCTTGTCCAAAGTCACACAGCTCGCCAATGAGGAAACTGGGATTCAAACTAAGGCGGTCCAGCTCCCACATCTGCCTTCAGGCATCCATTTCCAGCTGTACTGCCATTCTGTTACTGGGATGAAAAGTGGTTTATTCAAAGAGGTCAATGACTGTGGATGCCCTAACCTTCCAAGGAAGCACAAATGTGCAGTTCCCTTAAGAAAGAAGGAAAATGTCATCTCTTATGGTATTTTGTTCTTGAGGAAACAATTTAGGTACAGGCTGTTTGCCCAGGCTTCTCAAATTGATAACTTATCTCTACTTTTAATTTTATTTATTAATTTTTTCGAGACAGGGTTTCTCTGTGTAGTTTTGGTGCCTGTCCTGGATCTCACTCTGTAGAACAGGCTGGCCTTGAACTCACAGAGATCCACTTGGTTCTACCTCCTGAGTGATGGGATTGAAGGTGTGCACCACCACTGCCTGGCGATAGCTTATCTCTAGATGTACTGTTACCTTGAAGAACTTGGACATCGAATGAAGATTTTGAGACAGGAAACTGTTGAATCTTGCCATCTTGCCATCAGGCTAGGCCTGGGTGGGTTTCACCTGAGAAAGTAAGCCACTTGGCTTACACTGTGAAGAAAGAAAAGAGGCGATGGGTACTTCCCACAAGGATCTAGAATTTCTTGGAAAACAAGTCTGAACACATCTGAACATTGTCTGGTGTCCACTTTAAACATCCCATTACTCCCAAAGTCACCAAAAGCTCTGTGTGACTTAAGGCCTCTGATAATTTGGAAGAATGAGCCAGCCCTCTGCCAGCAAGCTGCTGGCCTTGGTGAACAGAGTCCGTAGTATCTCTGTGGGATTTCCCATGAAGAGGTTCTGTCAGTGCTATTGACGGGAGACTGAGCACTTTGTTCTCCTAGTCTGATTAAATTCACAATGTGACTAAGGAACCTACTAATACAGTCACAACTGTCACAGTGATACTTGTGACCCCCAAAAGAATTCCTTGCCATTCTAATGACAGACCACCTCAAAAATCTCAATTAATCTCAGCGAATGATTCTCAGCTCCTTTCTCTCTCCTGAGAGTGAGGGTTGATGTTTGCACCATCAGGATAATCAGCACAACCGCCACCTATGCTGAGCCTGATACCATATACAAGGCAACCCCATAGGACACTAAATGTAAATACCTACAGTCACCTTGAGTGCCCATTGTTAGGAAACACTGAAAAGGACGCCTGGCTCACTGTTAGAAAATTCAGGACTGTTAAGTCACCTTACTTTTTCATCTGGTTTTGTTTAGTTGATAAAACACTGCGTAAAGCTGTGAAGAACATATCATTATGTAAACATGACTTCACATGGCTGACTGTAGTTGCCATGACAACATCACAATGTACACGTATCTAACTGAGGTCTGCCTGCACCCACTAACCACTCTTTACCTCTCCCCTCACTAGGTCTCAGGCTCTTGAAAAGTAAACAATTGCGCTTAAGACCATGATTGATTCATACATTATGCTAAACAATGAAGATATCGGTTTGTACAATCCCTGTCCATTCTGAGGCTTTTTCCTACTGAAGCAGGGAACTAGAGATGGAGGAGCAGGCAGGAAGATGACAGTTGGTTCTGGCTATTTCCACTGTAAGCTGTCCCTCTACTGTGAATGGGTTTATTTTCTGCTCTGAATGCTCCTATCTCCAACTGCTTTACATTTTGTGTTGGCTTCAGAATCTGCTGGTATGAACTGCTGGAAGCAAAATCCAACCCAGGACTGCCTGGGTTGAACCAGTCACGCTGGGCTCTAGCTTTTGTGCTCCCCTTTGGGATGAGCCGAGATCTCAGTCTTCGTTTTATCCCAAGTATTCTCCTTCCTTTAGTCCTGCAAGAAATTGGATAAAACGTTATGATCTTGTCTAAGCCTAAAATCATTGTACATTTCCATACATACCACAGATTATGGTGTTCTGCTAGGGAGGAGTGACCCAAGGAGGAGCATCCATTATGGTCATGGGAACCTGAACTCAGGAGACTGAGTGGCTGACAGGAATATTCACTGAGAAATGTTCCAGAGGGAACCCTTCTGGACCCCATGTGGAAAGAGTTTTTCTGTGGTTCTCCAGGCTCCATCCATGATCTGCAGAGATTCGGTGTAACACATTATGTAATTTGACGTGGTGCATGACAGTCGGTGTCCCCTGAAGCTCAACATCACTTTGTCTTCATTGTTTCGTTGATCGTTAGGTATGTGTTCATTCATCTAGAAAGGGACATAAAACAATTTTAGGTTTGTTTGTTTCAGACACTTCTGTGGAAGTCATCCCCGATGTGAGATCGGATCTCACCATGTTTACTGGCTACCTTCCTTCTCTCCATCTTGCTTCACTGGAGGCTGTTCTCAGAAACGGCTCCAGGATCTTGGCTCCCGGTCTGCCAGCCATCACTGCCCAGGCGTGGAGCTCCTGAAATGCCTTTCCCCATCATCTTCTCACCTTCAAATGTGGTTCCTGAGAGTTGCTGACATTCTCTCTGAAGGCCACTGAGCTTGACACATCACTGTTCACCGAAAACCCTCAAGGGTCCACCATGTCCCTCCAGACAAGATCTGGCTTCCCCGGGCCTTTCGACGTTAGCCAGATGGCATGGTTGTGTTTCCCATGCTTCCGACATCTGCACCTGGGTTGTTCTGTAGATAACTAGAATAAGGTCCTCAGTCTGCTCCCTTTGTCTCACCCATCAGTGTAAGCAGGTCCCCTCCCTAACACTATCAGGCCTCTCAGCTGCATTAATGTGTATATTGATTATTCCACTTTATTCATTGTGATATAATTATCTCAGTGCATGTTTGCCTCCTCATTAGACTCTAACAATAGGAAATGGCTTATTCATCTTAGAGTCCCATCTTTGTGGGCTTAATGAATTCATGAAGTATGCAAATGAGGGCACCAGAATCATGTACTGAGGTTCCTTCCAGATCCCTGCTTCTTCACAGTACCTTCCTGTTCCTGTACAGCACAGGGTCCAGGGAGGAAAGGACCGCTTATGAGCCCGTGGCTGAACAGAAAAGTAGACCTGCTACTGTTAGGATTGGGGCCAGAAGTGGTCACCATCCCTACTAAGTGCAAGCCTGAGAGACCTGGGCTGGGTACAACTTCCTTCCCATCACTGAACTAAGAGAAGCAGTGTCTGGAATTTCAAAAACAGAAAGTTCCACGGTATTCCCCCTGCTGGAAATTTCCAGTTGTTTCCCACATCTAGAAGACGGAATCCAAACCCATCTGCCTGGAATGTAAGATCTGTCCGGTTCTGTCCTCCCTCTCACTCTTCCTCAACACATGCCCTTCATCCATCCTCAGATTCTACATTCATGTTGTTTAACTTCAATGTTCTTACATGTAATGTGCCACTGGCAAAAAAAAAAAAAAAAGACCCAGGCCCATTTCCTTCTCTTCATCTTCACTTAAACAACACCAGCCTTTCGTCAGGTCCCAGTGCAAAACCATTCCTTAAGAGTAAAAGCAATCACTTTTCCATTTAAAATCTATAGCATTTATGATTTGTGATGTTAAGTTTATGTACTTGATATTTTGCTTAGCTATCTACAGCTGTGAAATACCTTACACTTGGTTACTATTTTCAAATACGATGTCACATCAATAGTCATTGGGGAGTCATCAAGGTCAGTATCGTGTCCTTGTATTTTTGCATGTTGCCATGACTCCAAACCCTCCTATAAAACTACAAACACTTGGAATAGTTGGTTTGATAGTTAATCTTGATTGTCAACTTGATGGGATTTATAATCACCATGGAAACATCTCTAAGCATGTCTTTGTGGGTGTTTCTAGATTTGATTTGCTGAAGTAAAAAGACCCACCCTAGATGTGGGCAGCACCATGCGATGGGGCCGAGGTTCAGGACTGGATTAAAAAGAGACATCAAGCTGAGAGCCAGCACTTCTGCGTCCATGCTGGCCTAGCCATGGTGGACTGCACCCTTGACCTGTGAGCCACAGTAAAGCCCGTCCTTCCTCCCACTCTGTGGCCATGCCAGTCCAGCCATGGTGGACTGCACCCTTGACCTGTGAGCCACAGTAAAGCCCGTCCTTCCTCCCACTCCTGCGTCCATGCTGGCCTAGCCATGATGGACTGCACCCTTGACCTGTGAGCCACAGTAAAGCCTGTCCTTTCTCCCACTCTGTGGCCATGCCAGCCCAGCCATGGTGGACTGCAACCTTGACCTGTGAGCCACAGTAAAGCCCATCCTTTCTTCCTCAAGCTACTGGGTCAGGAATTTTGTCACAGAATTAAGAAAAATAACTGATACAGTCAGATTCTGAGTGGCAAAATCAAATAAAACCTTCATACAGAACCTGAACTTGTTTCTATTCACTCAGACCTCTTCAAGAAGGCATTTGATTTCTTCTTTAGTGAATATGGATTATATAGAATATTGGGTTTCATTGTCACATTTTCATCCATGACTATCACATCCACCCCCATGACCACCTTGCTCACTGTCCCTTACCCCTGAGTCCCCTTCCTTCCTTCTCTCTCATAGTACCTTCAACTTTCACAGACATGAATATTTTAATAGAAGTAATAGTGCCTTTCTTGACAGGGTCTAGGAGGAAAATTGGCTTTGTCAGAGTAAGAAACCACCTCAGAAGAAAACACGTCATATGGTGAGATGGGCAGGGATGAGGTCTAGGCAGAAGCAAGAGTGTCACCACCTGGTTTGACCAACCACAGGGGATATCTGTTTTTAGATAATAGACCAACAATTGTCAGTTTGGCAGAAAATGAAACCCCAGGGAAGTTGAACAAGAGTTAAAGGAGTCCTGTGAGAGATGTGCAGGAAGAGCCCAGCAACCTGAAGTCTAGGGTTTCAAACCCTGGAGGTGACGTCACACCACCTTTGTTCTATCCCAGGAACTACTTTTTGAAATTTCACCTCTTTAAACCTATTCATTCACGGCTTGGTCTTAAGAATTAAATGATCTGTTAGAGCCCTCAGAGAACACCGGTTGGTGTTAGAAACAACAGCTGCCCTAGTGGTACTATTACTATTGTGTGTTGTGGCTACCAACTGTCAATCTAGGAATGTGCAGTATTTGGAATTTCAGACCAGCAGGTGGGTAGTGAACATGATGCAAAGCTCTCATACTCTGGAAGACAGTTGTACAGAAGCAAGAATGGCCAGAATCTGGAGGTTGGCAGGAGCTTCTGAACAAGTCTGATCCTCAAAAAGTAGCAACAAGGATTGGCTAGATGGTTCCATGGCTTGGTGTACTTGCAGCCAAGCCCAATGATTTGAGTTTGATCCCCAGAACCCACATGATAGGAGAGAACTGACTCTCAAAAGTTGTCCTCAGACTTCCATATATGTGCCAGGGCCTCGGGGCATGCCAGTGAGGAGGCTCAGTGTCTTCTCCTGGTGTGGTGGCAAACTTTCTCAATCAAGCTCTCCTGCTATTTGCTTCCAACATCTTCTGATATGCTCGTTGGAATACCAGAAACATCTTCATACCTTCTCTGTTTAAAGAGGAACTGTACTACCTCCATAGTAGCTGCAGCACCTAGGTTTTCTAGGGTCTTAGTTAATGTATTTTCCATGAACAGGGCAAATGCTAACTAAGGCTTTCACAGGACTTCCCATGCCATCCATATTAAGCTTGCTAACAAGTAGAAGGCAGATACTGTCCTCATGCTTCCTGAGATGTCTTAGAACTTGCTTCCCTCACTCCCTCTTGTCTCAGCCTAGTCTTCAAAGAACACAGAGAAGAAGGCATTCCAAAGTCCTCATTAAAGCCTTAGACCACCAGTACACACCCTGCAGGGTACATCTGCTAGAATGCTACTTGTCTAGTAACCTCTCCTCTTTCTGTAGAAAGGGAGCTAGATATGTTTAGCTTCTTCAGTGCCCATCAAGTGCCAGTGTGCATAAACTCAGAACATGTAAGGCTAGAGCTTCCTGTGAACTGGTTTTGGAAGCAGGAGATGGCCAATGCTAACCCTAAAGAAATGCAGACAGTAACTGCATAATACCACCCGAGTAATGACTGAAATCACCTCTTAGGAGGTGGGAGCAGAGTATCAGAAGATGAAGAGAGTCCTTGTCTACACAGCAAGTCAGTCTTACTTGTCTTGGCACACAAGATCCTATCACCACCCCCAAAAAAGAAAAAAAATGCACCAAACACCTAAATAGATTGATTTTTTATTTAAAAATAAGGGAGGATTGAGAGCCTCCTACTTACCAGCCTTGTATGAGGCACTATGCTGGCAGGCTCCCACGACTTGCATCCCAGAGCAGCACTGTCCAGTAAAACCTCCAGTGATAGGAGATGTTCTTACCACCTCTAGCTCTGCTGGTTACCAAAAATGCACCTGGGAACCTGAGGAACTGAATTAAATTTTTAACTTTTTGTTCTTTTAAGTATGATTTACCACTTAGGGCTAGTGACAGTCATTTGGACTGCACAGGTCTGGAGAAGGAAGGCAAAGTCAAGAAAACCAACAAATCACTATCAAACGGAATCCAGCAAGGAAAGGCTAAGGTTCTGGTGGAAGAGTGCTAGACAGAGGGAGGCTGTAAGCCAATGCCCTGGGAGGAAAACAGGGGCAGCTGAGAACTGTAGGTCACCCCCAGGAACTAGGATTTCACTGCATGCCATTTGCATTTTACATTGTTTAAAGACTGCTATAGCTAACTGCTATATGGAAAATATGAACGTCTACAAAAAGATGCTTGGGGTATATGTGTGTGAGTGTCTATGTGTGAATGTGTGTGCATGAGTGTGTATGTGTGTGAGAATATGTGTGTGTGAATATACATGTGTAAGTGTGTATGTGTGTGTGAGTGTGTATGTGTGTGAGTGTGTGTGTGTGTGTGAGTGTGTGAGTGTGTG
Organism: Peromyscus nudipes; assembly: GCA_902168325.1. Classification (NCBI taxonomy): domain Eukaryota; kingdom Metazoa; phylum Chordata; class Mammalia; order Rodentia; family Cricetidae; genus Peromyscus; species Peromyscus nudipes. Next base: position 44,493 of record CABHPH010156781.1, on the reverse strand, counting down.
AGTGTGTGTGTGTGTGTGTGTGTGTGTGTGTGTGTGTGTGTGTGTTGGAGTAAACCTGGTGGTTTGCCTCTTCTGCTCAGAATAGCATCTCCTTCTTATTAGTATGTATTTATACTCAAAAGGCATATACATTTGGGCATCAATATTAATTCATCTAAAATTAATAACATATATGCATATGAATATGTAACATGTATCATCCTGAGCATTTTTTAAGTATAGGGAGGAAGAAACAACTTCTTAAGTGTGTTAAAATGGATTGAACAAGCCAACATGCATGCACCCTTCAGAGTATCTGTACCCAAGAAATAAATGGAGTAACTGCATGCAAAGCCCACACAGTCATCCTTAGACTCTAGCAGAGCCAATTTCCAGTTGTAACAGGAAGAAGAGGAGGGACTTGAAAAGAGTTGAAAGGGCAACCATGAAACCAGCTAATGGTGAGGAAAAAGGGCCATGCAGAGAGATCAAAACAGACAGGTTGATTAATTAACCTGGCAACAAGAACGTTAACAAATGGTTGTGGGCTATTTAAAGTTGCTCTTCTAAGACAAGGGCCAGTTGGGTTGTGTTAGTCATGGAAAGAGCACTAAAGCCAGGAGATTAAAGCTGTAGAAGAGGCTGTTTATGGCTGCAAAGCTGTGGAATCGGTGAGGAATTCAGAGCAGTGTCCTTCTGTGGAGGTCTTTAAAACAGAATAGATTCTCATCAGTCTCATTTGAAAGGTTTAAGTGTGATCCTGCCTAAAGGCAAGGTGATGAACGAAATGAGTTCTCAAGGTCCCAGCCAGTCAACCCAGGGAGCCCACACTAAGGACTGAATGCTGGGATTTTCTTTTGTTTACCCATACCTTATTGTTTCACACCACCATGTGGCCACACCGGGTAGAAATGCTGGAAATTTTGAAACCAAGCATAGGCCTTGGGATATGGCAATCGTATATTCACAAGCTCTCAGAATTGCATGGTCTGTTTGAAGATAGCCATCTGCAAACCTGGCTGGCATAGATGTGCTTTAACTGGAACCTTTCATGACCATAATTTAGAAATAAAAGCTAATTTCTGTGTTATCAAGAATAATGCCTAATTCTCTGATTGTGCATATGCTATTCCATAGGAACAGGATTTGAGCCACAATAAGCTGAGTTCATGACATAAATACCTTTTACTTATGAATATATGTGTACATATGCCAGATTCTGACCCTTTTACATTTAACAGATGTGTTGAGTAAATAAATGTGACTTCAGTGACAGTTCCATCAAATGAATTCAAACATAATATCAAAGCAGTAGTAGATTTGCTTGCAGGAAAGCAATAATAGTTGGCACATGACTGAAGGTTTCACACCAAACATAATTTTAGATACACCACATTGGGCCAGTGTGCCACCTCCTGCCTTCCCTCTTTAATTTATGTAATAAACACGTCAGCATCCATTAGCATTTATTAAGCTCTCCTGTGAGCTAACTTGAATTGGAATTCATATTGTCACAGCACCTCCACTGGAAAATCATTCCGTCAAATGTGGACAGTGAAGTCAACCTACCGCCAGGCTGTTCGAGCTGGAACCCTGGGAGGCTGTCGTCTTCAGGCTCTCTGTAGCACAGTCTACTTTTTTTTTCCCTTAGTTGAAACACATAAATAAGACAATGTGCTATTGTTACTTCATTGAATACTTGTGTGACTACATGCAAGGTTCAATGCTAAAACAGGCACTGTAGACAAAGCAAGGACTGAAGCTTCTGCATTCCTGTCTGGGGATAAGGGCATGGATTCCAGTGTGGGGCTAGATGACAAAGCTTTGCAGGCCACAGGCTCTGGGGCTCTGTCGTAGGCTTCGGTGCCCCCATTGCAGCAAGATGATATGTAAGCCATGAACACCGGAGCGAGCATCACTGGAGTCCTGGGATTTCATTTACAGACAGTGCTGGGCCAGATCTAAAGCACACACTACAGTGTGCTGCCTGCTCCCTGTGGTAGTGGAGGACAGCAGAAATGTAGAACTAATAGAGCTGAGCCAGGGGGATGACTTTGTGGGTAAAAGTGGCACCAACCCTGACAACATAACGCAGTCTCCAGAAACCCACATTCAGGAGGGAGAGACTCAACATCTGCAAAGTGCTGTCTGACTTCCACATGTGTGCCATGGTGTGTGTGTGCAAGTAAAGAGAGAGAGAGAGAGAGAGAGAGAGAGAGAGAGAGAGAGAGAATTTTAAATTAACAAAAATAAATGTGACAAGCACTGTGGAAGAAGTAAGACATGTCAGTGCATTGTAGAAAGGATCTCCTCAGGATGTAAGTGACACCTTGAGGATGTGTACATATGCTCAGCAAAACTGGCCAGGTACAGTTCCATGGGCCATAGCCTGCCTGGTCTTCCTGAGGAGCAGCTCTTGCAGTGACAGTTGGAGTTTAGTTCCCAGAGCCCACACCAGGCAGCATGACCACCTTCAACTCCAACTTCAGAGGACCTAATGCCTTCTTGTCTTGAAGGACGGACACACACACACACACACACACACACATATGCACGCACTCACATATATATACATAAATTAATCTTTCTTTTAAAAACTTAGGTCAGAGAAGTGGTTAGATGGCACAGAAGTAGATGCCTTTAAGTCTGGTTTTAACTTCAAGGGATTCAAACCCTGGAGAAACCCATTCTGATCCAGTGATTGTAATGGTATCACTCTCAATCCTGATTGAAAATAGAATAACAGAGAAACAGGGAATCTAGCTTGGAGGCTGTTACAATAGGCTGGGTAAAAGATTATGGACCAGATAAACATGCTGGAGGTGTGAGGAGTGGTAATATTCTGAGGTAGGTCATTGGATAGGAAATGTGAGAGAAGGAGGAGTCAGTGATGATTCCAAGGACTTGGGAATAACTACAGTATGACCCAGCAACGACTCTACTACATACGTAGCAACTGAAATGAAATCAGTGTGTCCAAAAGATACCCACAGCCCCATGTTGATCCCAGCACAAAAGGCCAGATTTGAAATCCACCCATGCTTCCATCAGTGATGGATGGAAGAAAGAAAACTTGGTACAGACTACTCAGGTACATAACAATGAACAGCTTACAGCTGTGTAGGTGAACCTGGAAGGCCATGTGCTGAGTGTGATAAACCAGATTCAGGAGGAAATATCACACGCCCTTCCTTATGGAAGCTGAAGAAGTTGACTGCTAGAAGTACAGACTGGATGGATGATTAGCAGAAGCTCAAGAGGAGGGGGAAAGAATGGGTGGGAAGAGTCAGTCACCGGGTGCAAAGTGATGGGAAAATAAGGTCTTTTGTCTAATACATAGTATGGTGACTGCGTTCATTAGTAATATAGTATAATTTCAGTATCACAAAAAGAAAGGGTTTTGAACGTTTCACTACAAAGAATAATAGGGATTTGGGTGATTGATGCTAATCATGTAGATTTGATTATTTCACACACACACACACACACACATCACATTGTCCTCCATAACTTGTATAATTATTAGATGTTGATTAAAAATAAAACAAAGGCACAAAAGAGAAAATCTGAGAAGGCTACTAGGTACTGGGGGAGAGGAAGGAAGATCAGAACCCTGCACACAATTATGTTCCATTAGACACCAATTGGGCATCTAAGGATGTCAGGAAGCAGCAAGGCTGAGAAGCTAGCTTCCGGAGATTTTGGAGATTCAGAAAGTGGTTTAGACACGTGGCATAAGGGCTGAATTGCTAATATGTATTTGGTACTTAAAACCATGAAACCAATGTGCTCACCGAGAAGGGCGAACAAAAGCAAAGTGAGGAGGTCCGAGCATCGCACCCAGGGGGGACCCAAAAGTAGGAATTCAAGAAGCTGAAGAGATCCCAGGAAAACGGGACTCAAGGGAGCAACCAGGACATAGGAAGAAGGCAGAAAGAAAGCCAAGTGGGAAGTAGTGTCGTCCCCTGAACCAAGAATGCACATCACGTTGGGACAGAGGTGAGCCACCACCCTCAGCAGTATGGAACCACTAGAGGCACTGGAAAGGAGAGAGCCCTGCTTGCATCCACTCGAAGAGTAATTTCACCTAAGGAGCACACACGGCTTTTTTTGTTTTTTGTTTTTTAAGGGTTTTGTTGGCTTGTCTGGCTTTGTTTAGTTTTTTCAATGGACAAGAAAAGATGGTAGTAACTGGGGGGAGAGAGGCAAGAGAGCTTCTAGTGGGAAGACAACATATTTGGGAGGTGGCAGAAAACTCTGGGAGAAAGGGCAAATTGGAAAGAGAAGAGCAACCAGAGCGTGGAGAATTGGTAGAGCGGTGCCCATGGCTGGCTCAACTGAGTGAGATCACATGTGGAAGCTGGTGTGTCAGATTTACATTCTACCATGTAAAGTGCTTGACATGGTGCTTAGCAGTTACAGATTGACAGCTGGTAACATCCTCACTTCATTAAAGGGAACGAGCTGATATGATCTTCCGATCAGAGTGCAGTAACCCTCAATAGTCAGATTTATAGAATGCCCACAGTAAAACAAAGACAGTAGTAACACTGAGTCACACTGACTGATGTTCAGTACTCAGGGTTGTTACAAACAGATACCTGACAAAGAGTAGGAAGAACAGTCAGTAATGTTTGCATTTGATTTGTATGGCAAGTCTGCCAAAGCCTGAATCTCACATGGCACTTGAGTCCTTAAAGATGCCCAGTGTACGGATTGGCTAACTATCTTTGCCTTCTTTTTTTTTTAAATTCAGCACAATGAAAATCCCTTGTCTGTTGCTTCACAGACGTCACATGACACAATGCTTCCACACACTTGTCGTATTTCTTTATGGACTTACACTGATTCCCACCCCAGCCCCCAGGGTGCTCTGTGGAGCAGAGGGAGGCCAATGGAAGAAACATGGCTGCCCTTTTCCTGGGGAAGCAGATGCAGGGGACAAATGGCTTTCTGACTTACATTCCTAATTTGAGTCTATTTCTGAGCCCTATTCATACAGCCAAATTCCAGTGGAAAGAGAAATCAGGATACAGACTAAAATGGCAACAGAGTTCCCAACTCCTATAAAAACAGCATGTGCTGCCCTTAGGAGTCAGATTTTTCCACATGTTCCATTGATCCTTTAAATTCAGAATTGATCACTGAATGTCTGCAAGGGCACCTTCTTGGCAGGTTGACTTGCTTTTGGGGTCACTATGAGAAGACGTTCCAAGTGCTTCTACCAAATACAAACATCCAAAATGCAACTTTGCCTCCTAACATCTATGATTTTTATAATTTCCCATATTCTATACATATTAACACACATCAGAGCCTCCTAGCGTACTTTATCTTATTATTACAGCCTTTGGGATACATGACAGGATTCTTAAAAGCTAGCTGTCATTTATTTGAAATGTCAGTATACAGCTCCTTTCCAAAATTCCATGTGTGTGAAGAAACCATTGAATTCAGTAATCCTCCAAATGCTGTTGTTTTTCCCATTGTGTGTGTGTTTGTGTATCACATGAACACACAAACATCCTTGTGCATTCTTGCAGAAGATGGAAGAAGACATCAGATGTTCTGCTCTGTCACTCTAGCCTCATTCCCTTGAGACAGGGTCTCTCACTGAATGTGGAGCTAAGTTGACAACAAGCCCCAATGATGCTCCTGTCTGTGGGACCCCACAGCTCTGGGGTGACAGTCACATACATGCATAACCAGGTCTAGGTTTTTATATGGATGCTGGAGATCCAGGCTCAGGTCCTCATGTTTACACAGCAAATGCTCTTACCCACTGAGCCATCTCCCCAGCCCCATTGTTAATTTTTAAAGTCCTAATTTTTGTCTGTCCTGAGCAAGAATGTAAATGTTTTAATTCTTTGAGAAAAGTGCTGGAGTAGGTTGATAGTTTCTCGGCCTCAGACAACCTATATTTAGGGAAGGAACATTTCTAATTCAATTTACAGTGATGTCAAGAAACAACACGTATCTGCAGGCGAAGATAAGAAAAACACGCAGGAGTACACAGTGATAGCTCTACTTAAATAAATAAACTTTTGGTACTAGTGATTAGGTACACAGGATTATTATATGTTTAATTGGCTAACGTGACAATTTGGAATTACTTCTAGTCACATTTAATTGGATTTGCAATCTCTGGGGAAAAAGGAAATAGAGAATCCTAGCAAAGAAACAGCCATAAAAGTAAACTGTTTTCCAAGGGGTGCTAAGTAATGAATTAATATCCATTCCACAATAGTTTTAATATCCCCCAGCTTAATAAGACCAATGCAGTGACTGTATGCACTGGATCCGGAAACTAATTCAATTAGACGCAAGGTTGGGAGGAGGGGTTATCTGTTGAATTGCAGGGTTGTTTTTTTTTTTTTTTAATTTTCGGTTGTAAAAAGGCAAATTTAATCAGACATAAATAATCTTTTAACTCAGGTAAAGCCTGAGGTGTGCTTAAATGCCCACCTAATAGCTCAGAGCTATGCTAGGCTTGGAGACATCGTCAAGTCTATGTGCGTGGTGCAGCATAGAGCTGTTGTCCACAAAAATGGATCTTTAGGATGTGAAACTCTGTGCATCTTTGGAGGCCTCAGACAAAGGAACAAAAACAGAGCATGAGCATCCCTTTTAGCCATGAAGTATTCCTGGGCTCTACAAATGGAAGATCCCTAGAGAAGACAAATGGCTCATTCCTTCTCCTATGGTTTCAGTGTAGCTTGAAAAGCAAAGTTAGCTACTTTCTGTATCCTAAAATGTGTTTTCTTTTGCTTAATCTTATCAAGTTAAGTATGCACATTGTAAAGCCTTCTCCAGTGTGTGTGCATGCTGCCTGTTACAGTTTTCCCTCTGCCTTATAAATTCATGGTATTTTACATCTGTTCTTGTTCCAAGGAGTGCCATGATTGCTGACTACATGTTCTGGCTCTGTGGAGGAAGCGAGCACTGTGTAAGCAAGCTCATCAAACTGTATTGGCAGGTAAAAACTGATGCCCCAATCAGGGAGGAGGAGCGCATCTCATTTTCAGAACCAAAATGAAGGATGAGTGCTTAAAAGACTACTGAAAAGGTAGCTCTGGGCAAATCAATCAGACAGCCACTGCCTGGTGGTAATGTGTCTATAATGAAGGAGATTTCTGAAACTAATTTTAAGGGCAAAATCCAGAGTTGTTAACCCTTGGCCTGTACTGGAGTTTTATAACTCAATATAAAATTTAGACATCCCAGGAACTATTTTTCCACATTTAAAATACATTATGCATTCATACATTCTTTCTGAGTTACAGGCTTTAAAACCAAACATCTGAAGTGATATTAATTGCATAATCGAGGGTAACGAAAAGATGAGGAGCACACATGGGGTAATGCATTAAAAACTGGGCAACAGCAAATCTTCTGTCACTTGTTCAAATGACAGCAGGACGTCCTCTCAGAGCTCTGCTAGATGCCAAAGAGAAGCCATCATTTCTCAGACTTGTAAGGAACACTTGCGTCACTAGCTCAGTCTCCTTCTGTGTAAAATTCTCAGTAACTTATGTGTTCCCATTTCAATATTTGGAGCTCAATTTACCCACTATAAAAATATTTACATTTTTAAAGTAGCCCTGTTGTACTTGAAACCCATAATCTATTTTAAAAAAAAAAAAGACGAGTTTCAAATAAACACTTTTAATCCCAAAAAGAATTCCCTAGTAATAATTAGATAACTATGAAAGACAAAACAAACAAAAACAAAACAGAACAGTGAATGGCTGGAGTCAAGGTAAGAGCATTCAGTTCACAACATCTGATAGCTCACCGCCAGCCCACCGGAATCCACCACCTTCCTTCCTCTGGCCTCTGACAGCATCTGCACTCACATTAGTGACTCCCACACTGACACACATGCACAAAATTTTAAAAGAAAAATGTTCTTAAAAACTAACTGTAAAGAATTGGTAGATATGAAAAACAAGCAAGCAATATGATACACAATAGCAGACATTTGACTGGAGGATTTCCAAGATATCCTAAAAGAAACAGGAGAGGGTTTGAACCTCGGGAAGTGATCTGCAAGTCTGATGCAAAGGTTTGATTTGAGTTATCCATTCACGAAACAAATACATATTGTGTGCATGCTGCACTTCCTACAGTGAATTAGGGGAAACGCATCCACTATAGGTGTAAACAAAGACAAAGTGTAAGCCTGATATACAAGAGTTTTCTTTCCTTTAGTTTTCAAAAAACATAAATATCTTCATTTTATTCATCTTACAGTAAGAAAATAATCTCCACTTAGCGAAACGTACATGTTCGCAATGGCAAAACTTGATATCAAAACCCTTCATTGTGTTATTCTATATTAATAAGCGATAAGGAAATACGCTCTTCATTGCATTCCTTTCATTGGAAGCAACCTGTGTAGGGAAAGAGTCCTGGACTGCAGGCAAGGCCTGCTTCAGATGAGCTCTAACCTCAACTAGCAGTAGACCCCAGCTAAAATCAGTCTCTGGCTTCAGCCAAAGACGCTTCAGTAGAAAGTAAGGCATGACTGGCACCTGGCGCTTGAGAAGATTATCCCCAAGGCCCATTTCAGTACTAAAACTTCATCCAAAATCTTAGACTCATCCAAAAATGACATCAGAATTTTTAAGAAAAATGAAGCCACTGTAAAGTCAGAGATGCCTGGCTATCCAATCCACCCTGGCAATCTCTTATCAGTTTCATAATGCTCCTTGACATCACAGTATAGAGATATACAGATTACATCTACACGTCTATTTGTTATCAACCATTAAGGTTGGCAGACAGAGCCCAGGAATGTGGTGCATGCATGTCCTCTAGCACTTGGGAGGCTGAGCAGGAAGACTCAAGAGTACCATGGGGGCACAGCAAGACCCTGCCTCAAAAAAAATGACATAGATGGGCACGATTTTCCTCTCCTTTAAAGATAAGTTGCTGTATACAGAAAAGGGAGTAAAACAATGACATATGGAAACCCTCTACTATTTAAGCTGATTCAAAAAATGAAAAAGCAGTCACTACATTGCAGGTAGTCCCTAACGTAAAATGGTTTGACTTAGGGATATTTTTTAACTTCACACTTGTTTGGCTTTTGATTTTGTTTTCACTCGTAGTACAGCATTCAACCATTTACATGAGACAGTCAATGTTTTATTATGAAATAGCCTTGGTACTAGAAGATTTGCCTAAATGATGCCTAATGTAAGTGTTCTGAATGTATTCAAGGTAGGCAAGTCCAAGCTGCAGCGTTTGCTATGCTGGAAGGCATTTCAGTTTAGATGGGTGAAGCAATTGGAACATAATGCCACCATAAGTCCAAGGTACATCTGCTACTTCCCTTTTCAAATGCATAAAACTCCTACTCCTCTGGTTAGCTAGTCTCTTTGGAGGTCTTGACACAGAAATGGCAACTATCAGAATGTAAAGATTTTAGTACCAGTCCCCATCCACTCTGCATATATTGACCTACAAACACAAGTACAAAAGCTGATCTCTGCCATTGTTAACTCGGGAACATGTTTCAAGTGTATGAGAAACACTTTCCATATCATTACTCCATCAGGGGCGGAAATGGTGTAACAGTCGGTGCCATATGACAGCTCACACTGAGCGACATCACTCAGAATAAAAGTGTTTGCACATCTTATTCTATAATAGCATCACCTCTGCAGAGGTAGAGAGGGTTGAAAATAACGTATGATGGCTGCACTAGAAAACACTGTCCCTGTAGCAAGATCCCCAGTCTTCGGCTACCAGCCATCTTTGTGGAGAACACCACGAAACTTCATCACAAGGCTGAGCTAATCAGCAAAATGGGAGCGCTTAGGTGGGCTGAAAACTGGTTGTTTTGAATCAGATGCCTTATGGTGTGTATGCATGTGCATGTGTGCGTTATAGAGGTCAGAGGATGGTGTTAGATGCCCTGGAACTGGAGTTACAGGCAGTTGTAAGCTGCCCAATGTAGGTACTGAGAACTGAACTCTGGTCCTCTGGAAGAACAGCAAGGGCTCTTTACCACCAAGATATCTCTTCTACCCCTGAAATAATACAAAACCTTTATCTAGTAAGAAGGTCTGTTCTACCTCCCACGCACCCAGTCCACAATGGAAGTCAAATTGTCCAGGATCCTATAAATGAGGAGGTCGTGCTCTCCCACTGCCAGACAGTCCTGTGTTCACACTCAGCCACGTGTTCACAAGACATTCATCAGTTTGTATGGCCTTGTCTGGGGCAATGAGGTTGTGGAAACCAACCCTCTCCGCACTGCTGATCACATGGAGCCTGAGGAGACAGCAACAGAGATTTTACTGTAAAATAGCCACAAGAGAAGTGCAGAGAAACCCCGCTAAGCGGGAACAAGCTGTCCAATCTTCGGCTTGCTCCCCACTTAGTTTTTGTTTTCTCAGTTTTCTTCATCAGTCAGGCCTTCAAATCACAATCTCAGTACCTCCTGAGAATGAGATTCAGTTGACAACCCCGAATAATGCTCACAAACATACGCACACAGAGACAACAGAGGGAGGGAGGGAAAGAAAGAGAGAGAGAGACAGAGACAGACAGAGGGTGTTTATCTCATTGCATTAGAAATTGACCTAAACATAGTCACAAACACCAAAGCAACGTTGAGAAAGAATTATGACTTTTACTCTATTATAAGAAGGTTGTAATTTCTCTGGTAAAACAAGTTGAAATGTTTGACATAACATCAATTTCAATGTTTCATTTTAATGGCAGCAAATAGCAAAACTTGAACTAACAAAATCAGCAATTGCAAATGGAGTCAGAGCTCCTGTAGTTCACAGCACCTTGAGTGTGTAAACACCAATCAAGAAATACCAACATCTTCTATTTAAATTCATATTACATCACTTCTTCCCCTTGGGCTACTGAGGTCTTTGTTAGGATGACATCATCAAGGTTATCTATGCCAGCAATTTCTTCCAGTTTTAAGATAAACAACTTGCTGTGTGTCTGTGGACTGTCCTCACTGAAAACTCTCAAGCTATTGCTAATCTCAGCTCCAGGGCTGCAAAGTTTCTAGTTATCTGACTCTAGGTGTTCCATTTAAAGTTGCTGATTGAAAAAGGACAAGAGGGAGGTTCCCCAGCAGAACTACTCATAGTTGACTTCAGCATCTTCATGATGACGTGTCGCCTCACTCTCAGGCATCACAAAGCTGTGTTCTACAACAAACCCATTATCAAATTATGCTACATTTTCTTTATTTTGAAAAAAATGCAAAAGTAGTAACCAAACAGAATCCTTTCTAAACCCCCTTTCTTCATAGAAACCTCCCTAATAAGAAAGCACTTCAGAGTGGGCTCTTGCCTCTAGACAAAGAGCTCCTGAAATGCTCTAAGGCTTGGCTGTGAGGAAGCCAAGGGCTTTCACAGCAGGAGGGAGCCCTCTTTGGGGATTGTTGGAAAAGCTGGTGATACCAACACAGGCCTGTGTGGAGAGCCTGACATGTGGAGCTTCTTTCTGCAGTGAAACAGCAAAGGCTGAGGGAGGCATTGCCAACTTCACAGGTCCTCCATCTGTGCAGAGAACACTAAGACGTCCCATCCAACTCAAGTTGTACTTGGCATTGAAATGTTCCTCATCTCAAAACTATCAATGGCCTGCATAGCTTCCCAAGAAAGCTCACTAAAAAGTTTTTTGGGTTTGTTTGTTTGTTTGTTTGTTTGGGTGTGTTTCTTCTACTCTCAAAAGGCCAAAACCAAGAACTGGACTTTTTCTACTCACATGCCCAAATAGTTTAGTGCACTATATTGACCCCTAAGGTATTCCCATATACATCAAGGGGTGAGCCCACCAATCCACTCCTTCTCTTCCTACAGCACTCTATTTCCACGACCCCTTTCATCCTTGATATTGGGCCTAGAAGAGATACCTGCTGTTTCTAGCACTGAAGACAAAAAATATCCCCAAGCATGTTCTTGTCATAGTGTGCGTCCATCAACTTTGCTATAGTCATTAAAACCTGAAATCTTTACAATTCAGTCATGCAGACACTTTTGAAGTTGGTGAAAACCTTTCTTATATACTCAGAAATAACCTTCATTGTTCACACTCATTTGCAATTAACTATTTGTAAGCACAACACTGTATGCTAGGGAAACAGAAGCAAACAAATAGGTATCACTCTGTCTTGAGAGACCACACATTGCATTCCTCCTCATCAGCAGTATCTCTTTCTTCAGCTTCAGTTACCCACAGTCAACAGAGACCTGAAAATACCAAATGGAGACCAGGCATTGGCTCACACCTGCAATCCCACTACTCTGTGGGCAGAGGCAGGTGGATCTTCATGACTTGTAGGCCAGCTTCATCTATATGGTGAAATCCAGTCCAAGCGGGGTCACCTGTTGAGACCTTCTTGAGAGAAAGATGGTGAGATAAACAGAAAGGAAGGAAGAGAAAGAAAAAGAGGAGGAGGAGAAGGAGGAGGAGGAGGAGGAGGAGGAAGGGAGTAAACAAATGTTAAATTGTATGTCATTCTGAGTAACTTGATGAAATATGCCACCTGTTAAATCCCACAGTAGCCATTTCATCCACCAGACTGTTGATCATAGTATACAGTACTTGGGTTAAGTTGGCACATATCCTTAGGAATTGGCCCAAAGTACAGAAGTAGTGATTCACACATGTCAAAGGGACTATGTGAAGTGCATCCTTCAAATGAAAAAGTGGAGGTGCAGTACAATATTCTGAGAGAAATAAGGAAACCACATTCACATGACCGTTATTGCAGTTGTTGTTGTTATAACTCTTCTTTTGTTACTAGCCTCTGTTGCTAATCTCTCATTGCACCTAAATTATAAACTAAGTCTTAAGATAGATCTTTGCCTGAAGGAACATACCTAATTTATGTAGGATTAGGTACAATCTATAGTTTCAAGCATCTATTGGGAGTTTTGGAACATCTGCATCATGAGTTAGAAGAGAAACAACCATATTCTAGCATAAGATATTTACAAGAAAGAATTATAGAACTGTAAAATAATTAAAACACATACCACCACTTAATATTCTGTCTTTCTTCCACAGTGCCATCAAAGCACATTGCAAAATGCCACTCAATAAGTTGTTAAATAAATCAATCAAATCAAAAATTAGTTTGAGATGAAGCCAAAACCAGTAACATCTAACATGAGAATATTTTTACCATCATTGTTTTGTAATTAAGGAATTCAATGATTATACAAAGAAGTGCTAATTGCCCTGATTTTATCATTGTATATTGTATATATGGATTGAATGATCACATTGTACCCTATATATATGTGCAATTATGTGCTGATTATAAATTACATACATGTACATATGTATATGTATATGAAAGAAGTGGTCTCACAGACTGTATAGTACACAGTTACCAGTAGTTATCTGTAAAGTGAGACCAGCTTTCTGAATTAGTTTACACAGCCTTTAACATGAAAAACAAAAAAGGAGTCAGGTACTCATTTCACGTGTTCCTGTATACATGTATATGTGTTTTAAGCTCAAAGTTGTAGACAACTCTGGCTTTCATTGTGTTTGAGACTCATCAAACTATCTGGAAAAGGCTGCTGACTTTTCCAAGGTTCTTTGAAGTGCTTGGTTTCCATGCTCCACAAATGTCCAAGGTATTGGCTATTCATTACTTCTCTTCAAGATGGTCACAAAGAAAGCTGAAATCTCATAAAAGTCTCTGTAGTGACCATTGAGTCTTGTAGAATAATGGAATGAGTTGGGAGTTCAAACCAATAATAAAGCCTAACTTTCTACTCTTTGTTTCTTTTTTCTTGATATTGCAAAGTCATCCCAATATTACTCACTTACTTGGTGAAAACTTACATCTCTACCTCAGAACAAAAATAAAACCTTCAACATGAAATTACAGGTAAAGCAAGGTCAAGGAACCAGAAACATCTATCATTATATTGAATAAAACACCTACATTTTCTAGAGAAGAAAAAATGTGTTCCCTAGAGATGTGCCTCCATGTGAAAGTTTCCCACAGAAAGGCACAAAATAGAAATTCCATGTGAGTATTTCACTTAATGGCCAATATTCATTATATGTTTATTTACTTGGCCTTGTCAGACAGAGAGTTTGTAAAATGGATGCCTAGTGTCTGAAAGCAGCCTAGTTACTGATGATTATTCAAATTATACATAATTTGAAAAGTGCCAAAGCCACTTACCCAGAGATATTTCTCCATCAAATGCCATGCATTGTGTTTAAACTCCCACTACTTGGCATCAACTCTCCAGTCGGCCTGGGGTCAAATGCAAAATAAATTTGATGTGGGAGAGCTTAACTCAGCAATGGGTGACCTCTGGATACAATAGTGAAAATGGGTTTATCTCGTCTCTTTGGAAAAGTGAAAGTACATCAATGAAATGAACAAGAATAGCAGAAAAAGCAAGTCTGAAGAAAGCGACGGAGTGCCCTGAGGTTGAGCACTATGGAGGGAGCGAAAGACCCTGGGAAGGCAGTGGTCCTGGTGCTGACTGCTGCTCACTCCCTGCAGGAAAGCGAACAGATGCCCTGCAGCAGGAGGGGTGGTGCAGGACTGAGGACCAAGAGCTGCAGCCTTGGGTCTGCTGCTGAAACTCGGCTTCATTTCTGTAGGGATCAGCTAATGCTGCGATAATGTTACGTGACCACCACTATAAAACCCCCAGTAATCAGGTTGGCTCAGATTCCGATGATGTAGGCTAGTCTTCGTTAGGTTCAGCTCCAAGCTTGAGAGAAGTCCAAGTGTGTTCCACACATCTGTCTACTTCCTTTGACTGATAGCTTCCTGCTGTGTGTTCTGAGAAAATGTGGCATTCCAAGAGAAAACTAGAGTACATACAGTCACTTTAATCCTCTACTCCAAGTGTGCTCATAGCAAGAGAGCCAAAGGAAGCCACATGATCACAGTCAAGTGCTAAGGAACTTCTGCCCACTGCACAATACAATATTGCTGCAATTACATTTCGAGTACAGTATTGGCCCAAGAGGGGAGAATGAGGAAGCCAACAAGTGTACAGGTGTTGCTCTCTTAGCTCAGGCTTCTCTTTGATAAAGTAGTAGGCTTCCCTCAGTGGGTGTCAAACACTGCCCTCTGGTGGCCAGCTGCATTGAATCACCCAGGTTAGGTGGTGATGCAGCTTCACTTCTGTTGCTGTGACCAAACTTCCCTAACAAAAAGCAGCTTGGGGGAAGAAGGCATTTTCTTCAGCTTACAATTCCAGATTCCCATGCATCCTTATGGATAGGTCAAGGCAGGAACTTCAAACAGCTACACATCAGGCCCATAATCACAAGACAGTGAAAAATGCATGCATTTGTACTAGCTTGCAGCTTGCTTATACTCAACTCCACATTCTAATACAGTTCAGCCCCCCCAACCCAGGGAATGGTGCCCATATTGGGTGGGGTCTTCCCACACTGGTAAACTAAGACAATCCCCCCACAGGCCAGCTCTCAACACATACAATCCCTCACTGAGGCTCTTTTCCCAGATGGTTCTGTGGTGGGCGAGGTTAACAATTAGATCTAATCATCAGAAGTGGGGGGCCTCTAACAGTCCTGCCTCCACCAAGCGAGTCCCGTACATTGCTCCTGGACTAAATGTCTGTAAGCGCATTTCGAATTTGCTAAGTTCATGGCCAGCTTAGCCTACCATGCAGCTTACCTGGAGCTGCATGAGGGGAGGGTGCTGGGAGAGGCTGCCTCTGTCTGTGCATGGTCTGTCCTCCCCTGAGTTAAGCCCCCCATGCTTCCCTGTTAACTAGGAGTAACTGCTATCCCTGTCCCACTTCAGTGACCTTGCTAGACCACAATGGACACTGAAGTGTTGTGAAGTCACTTGTCTGCCAAGAGATTTGTCTATTAAGATAGGCAATATTGAAACTCCCAAAATGTCCTGTTTTTTTTTCAATTAGAAGGCAAGCTAAAGAGGAGGTGTCCAAATTGAGATGCCAGGCAAATGAGAGCTGCTTTTCCTGGCTCTTGGAAAAAAAAAGATAAATATGGAAATGAATCTCTCGTCTAATTATTCATTCCTGTTTATATATTCTTTAATGATATGTTTCCATGGTTACCAGCGTTGTTAAATGCTGCCTGTGTTTCATTTTGCTTTGATGCTATTTGAGGCGGCATGCCAGTAGGAGAGGTTCACTTTTAACTGAAAGGTGTAATGAGGCATATGTTTGATCCAAGGTTGAGTGTTCCCATGAAGGAGATAGTGACCGTGACATTGCTGGTTGTGTGATTTTGTGTAGTTCTTCAGTGGTGTTCTTCTTAGGCCTTAGGCTGAGAAGAAGGAAGGGAAAGGCAGAGAGTGGAGGAGAGGAAGAGGAGCAGAATCTGAACCATACACATATGGAAACTCACATTAATATGTCAGTAAGATGTTATGCATTTGATGTGTCCACACTGTCAAGTAAGGGGATTGTTTCTCCCTCTCCCTTCTCCACACATCACCCCACTTCTTCAATCACATGCCTGCATGCTGGGTGCAGAAACCTCTTCCCAACAGAGTGCAGTAGTGACTTCACCTCAGTGTGGGATTCAGCCTCAGTGCCATCTCTCCAGAAGCTGCTAGCCTTTGATGCCCTAAGTCTCTGCAGAATAAATAGTTCTTTTGTCAGCCTCCCGGATCACACAAGAACCTGCAGGCAGGAATCCCCGCCAGTGCCTCAGAATGTGCTCTGCAGGGGGCAGCATGCTGCCCTCCTGTGTTGGCATAGATCTTAGGTTGCACATGGATCTTTCAGATTGCTTAGAGAACAATGGGGAGAAAATTAGTCCTCAGACCCTCCCAAGCAACACTGTGTCTGAGCCTTCAGAAATGTGCGGGGCTGCTAATAGCCCTGGTCGGGGTTTGCAGCAGTGTGTCAATGACCCAGGAAGCGCACAGTCAGCTTTTCTCTGTCTCTGTATGTCTCTGTTTCTCTATCTGTCTCTCTGTCTCTCTCTGTCTCTCTGTCTCTCTATCTCTCTCTCTCTCTCTCTCACACACACACACACACACACACACACACACACACACACACGCACTTTCTCTCTGTCTCCCCCTGCTCTCTCTTTCTTCAAGAAAGGCTTTGGGGATTTTTTAACAGCTTTTAAAGGAAGAGTAACCTCTAAATTTCCTTTCATTTTCTCTCATTTGAGGATGCTATGGGTTCTAGTGATGGGGCCAATTTGAGGTTCCTTCTACTTGGGCAAACTTAACCCTGACTGTTCTGTTCGGTGCCCCAGTTCCTGTAGCTCTCCTCCTAGGTTAGCAGGAGGTGGTTGACACAAAGACTCCACTTTCCAGTTGAAATCTGCAAAGGCCTTTTCCTTTGTTTTTGTTTGCATCTGAAAAAAATCAAGAACTATTATGAGCAAAACCAAATTTAGAGGTTTTATGGCTATCTTTTATATTTCCCACAGGTTTTTATGGGTTATTGATTTACAAGCTTGCAGAGAAATTGAGGTCACTTTTTTTAGCAGCTGGCGATGTACAATACTATCCCATGAAATCATTGCATTTTTTAAGCTGTGCTCACCCGGGTGTAGAATAATCTGTAGAACTCAAGCTTTTATTGTTTTTCCAGCCATCCTTTGGGCAGTGCTACACACCAATTACAAAACAAGTTCTCTCTTCTTCAACTCTTAGGATTGTATTTTCTTCACTAATTTTTGAAGACAGTCTGTTCTACCTGTACCTGGGTTGAATAATTTTCTTTTTCATAACAATTTCCCTTCTCCTAAATAATGAGACCTTGACATTTCAAATGTCAACCTTTAGCATATGACATATTTGATTTTTCTCAGGATCATAAATTAACTATGAAGCTAACCTATTTCTTTTTACAAGAAAGCTTAAGTGTTCTTATATGTAGTGCAGCCTAAAGTAGGAGTCAACAACCTACGAGGAACAATAACCTCCAGAGCATCCAAAGATATGGAAAGCATCACAGTTAGAATGCACATCTTCCATTCCTATTCCTCAGCCCTCAGAAGCCCACCTCATTGCGTCTAACAGTCCACATAAACCTCATTTGTGAGATCATGAAGGAAGCACATTTATGTACTAGTATCACTTGCAGCTGCAGTTTGCTGTTGTAATAGAGCACATGGAAATATACCCATACACAATACATACTGATTTATATGATATTGATATATATATATACATATATATACACATATCAATTTTGCAAAGCCATTGAGTTTATCATAGACATAATTATTCCCCCTCTGAGACATCTTAATGTTAGGTGACATGATCAATAGTCTCATATAGGAAGCCAGCAGCCCCATAAAATCAGATTCCTGAAATCTGATGGCATAGCCTGGAAGAGATTAATTGCAGGCAAATAAGAGAAATGAGAAAAGATAGGAAATGTCTGCTTGCCAGACAAAGTTGAAATTTGAGGGAGGACAGAAATTACAGGGATGCAGAACAGCGAAGACAAATTTTGAGTGATGTCAGTGGGTGCGGCCATCTCTTTTGATGGGTTCCAGACACGCTGTCACTCCTCTTCTCTGTGGACAACAGATATGCAACTCCACAAGGAGCCGCTCATCTCAAAGACGAATGCTGCCCTTGGATGAAGACTGGGTGGACTTTTGTCTTTCATCTATGATTCGACACTTGTCCTCCGGAGCCACAGGCGAAGAATCTTCCCATATCTGAAAGTCTATCTTGGTTAGCTGGATGAGGCTGTAGACCCATTTATGAATCTCTAGAGTCTAATGGATCAGAGCTTGAGGCCCTAATGTAGATATAATTGATTTCAGTCCAAGTTCTCTCTCTTGAGATAGCTGTGTGAACATCACACCATGCTAGAGAATAATGTGATGTAAGATAAATTGTTTTCCTCATCTATAAAATGGGATCATGTCTAGTTTCTAGTGTTATTTTAGCAAACATTTAACCAAATGCACAGAGAACACCCATCTAATTAATAAGTGATGTGTGGGTGTGTGCATAAACTGACAGAAGCCCACACAAACACAGCTTTTTGCCATTTGATGATAGCCAATAGTCTTCACTTCACAGTCTTTCAGTGTCTTCAGTAGATACTTCCTCAAGGCCAACTCTGGCCTTTCTACTCAGTTATGTCACCTACTAGTAGCCTAACATATAAAACAAACGCTTTGTAGAAAGGGCATTACAAATTTACAAAAGGGATAGCCAGGTCCTTGTCCCAAACCTGACATGAATAGCATTCATACAATAACAAGCTGTCTTCCAATCTGAAACCACTAGTCAAGAAATACAATGAAAAACAGCACACACTGGCCAGTTATGGTGGTACACAACATAATCCCAGGACTCAGATAGTCAAGATAGGAGTATTACAAGTTTAGGGCACTTGGGATATGTAGTCTCAAAACATATTAATTTAATTTAATTAAACAACCTGTAGTTAGGCATAGTCATACTTACCTTCACATAAGTTGTGAAGATGAAATACATAACAAGAAGAGTCCCAACCTGTCTTGACATTTACCACCAAACTCAGAGGCTAAGACCCATTAGTAGTACCCAGTTGTCCTTAAAAAATAATTGCAGCTATTTCTTCCTTTAATACCTTCCAGTGATTCATTTCCAGTCATCAAGAACAAAAGCACTATTGCATCCTAAAGAGTCTGGAGGCCGCTGAAACCCACACGTGTGACTCTTGAGTTTCGATCAGCTGGTGTTCCCCCAAGGTGCAAGTGGGAAATTATTCACAGTCTTCAGAAGAAGAACATAATTTAAATTCTATTTATAAATTATATGCACTTTGTCACTGAATAAGCTAACCAACCTAAGCATATTAATATGGAAGCTACCCTACCAAGAAGACTTTCATATAATTTTTGTAAACTTTTTCTTTGAGATGAGCATGCTAGTTGACAGTATATCCTAATCTAATGAGATGCCAATGGACAAAACTATCTTACTGTGACCAGTAGGTGAGAAAACTGTGATGTGAAGATTATTATGAAGAGGGTTTTGGTGTGGTCATGGTTTGATAGAGCCCACTTGTTCAACTGTTAATGTTAGTTTTCATGACAGTAAGAATAGGATCCTGCTGGAGCCAGGCAGTGGTGGTGGTGTACGCCTTTAATCCCAGCACAGCACTCAGGAGGCAGAAACAAGTGAATCTGTGAGGTTGAGAACAGCCTGGTCTACAGAGTGAGATCCAGAACAGCGAAAGCTACACAGAGAAACCCTGTCTCAAAAAATAAAAGAAAAAAAAAGATTCTGCTGGAGGGGAAAAAAAGGAAGAAATTAATGCTTGATTTTCCAGGAATTTACAATCTAACTTTAAAAATGAAAGCCTTCGGTATAAGAGAAAGCACTGGCTTAGGAGACTCAGGCCCTTGCTACCATTCTAATTCTGTGACCTCAGATGACTCACCAGAACTTACACACTTGTTACTTACCTATAAGTTGGTATGAAATTGTACCATAGATCTTTTCCCTCTTCTCAGTTCCATGTTGAAAGTATATGCAGATAATTCCTGCTACGAAATACAAATGATTAAAAATTAGCACAGGGAAAGCTTTAGCTTTAAAGTCCTGGAGTGATTCAATTAATAGAAACATCATATACAGTCAAACGCAAACCTAGGCAGGCATAGTGGCTCACTTTTGTAATCCCAGCACTTGGGAGGCTGAAGCAGGAGAATTACCAGTTTGAAGCCGGCCTAGACTGAATAGTGAGACCCACTGGCTATAGTGGCATACACCTTCAATCCCAGAACTCAGCAGACAAAGGCAGGAAGATTGCTGTGAGTTCGAGGCCAGCCTGGTCTACATACCAAATTCCAGTAGTCAAGAGTACAGAGAGATACCCTGTCTACAAACAACAGCAAAAACGGTGAGACCCTAAGGGAGAGGAGAGAGACCTTAACCCAAATGAATGGGAAACAAGAGTGTATTATCTCCACACAAACACATTTATGTATTATGCATAATTTGTTAAAAATCTATAGCATCTGCACGCAGTGCAAAACTAAAGGAAATGAAATTTCTTTAGAATTTAAAATGCTACTGTTTTTAGACAGCAAAAATTGCAAAGTAGAGAATTCAAGATAGCTATATCAAAATCTGTTTACCTAGATACCAGTAACCTGATCATGCAGTCTTTGGTGATTTGCAGATAATGAAAATGAAATTTAAGTGCCTTATTTATACCTCATGAGGAGATCTATGACCTTCCCATCCCTGGGCTGCCAGACGCAGCAGCAAAGCTGTGCATGCTCCTTAGAGAAGACAAACACTCGGAAGGAACAGTCAACGGCTGTGGCTTCATAAAAGAACTCCTGTCCTGCACAACAGAGATTCAGCATAAAGTACTGAGCACTATGAGCACTGTGGCAAGGGAAAGCAGTCCACCATTACATATTCTATTCTAATATGCTACTGCATTAATGATATAATCACAGAAATGTCAATCCCAGTTACCGCATAAGTGACACGGTGAACAGGTCACAGGGCAGTCACAAGGAAAGCTATTTGGGAAAATCTGCTCTCTATTTCAAGGCATTGAAACCTTCCAAATTAAACTTATATATATTTACAGGGATTAAATTTTTAAAATGTCACTTATGGAGTTTTATTTTTCCATTTTCTAGTAAATTATACTCATCATTCAAATTTATATTATTATTCATACAATAACAAAGAGTTATGATAGCCATTAAAGACTAGGTACCATCTCAACTATATAAGTCCCGAGTATAGGAAATTTCCTTTGAAAGTAATAACAGTTACTCTGAAAATAGAACAATGGAACCATAATATTCAGTCCCTAATAACACCTACCTAGATGGATTCTATAAGGATTAAAGAAAATGGCATATATAAAAGCTTGTATTACAGTGCTAAGTGAAAGATTGTTATTTTATCTTTAAATGCTGTTTTTCTTTACTTTTTATAAATTGATGGGAATGGATTATGAGTGAGATTCAAATTTTCACTTATTACTATTTCTGTATTAGGATAGACTAATTACTGTAACAAACAACTCTATCCTCTCTTCCTGTCTCTCTCTCTCTCTCTCTCTGTCTCTCTGTTTCTCTCTATCTCTGTCTCTCTGTCTCTGTCTCTCTCTCTCTCTCCCTTGCTCTCCCTCACCCACAAGATTGAACCTTGAGCCCCTTACATACTAGACAAATATGTTCTCATTTTTACTGAGCCACATCCACAAAAGTACATTACAAGCCCTCTTTTTGCCTTTTATTTTGAGGCAGCATCTCAGGAAGTTACCCAAGCTGGCCTTGGACTCACTGTGTGACTCAAATTGGCCTGAACTCACTCTGTGACCCAGAATGGCCCTGGACTTGACTCTGTGGCACAGAATGGCCCTGGACTTACTCTGTGGCCCAGAATGGCCTGAACTCACTCTGTGACCCAGAATGGCCTTGGACTCACTCTGTGGCCCAAAATGGCCCTGGACTCATTCTATGGCCCAGAATGGCCCTGGACTCACTCTGTGGCCCAGAATGGCCTTGGACTTTCAATCCTCTGCCTCAGCCTCCTGAGTAGTTGGGACAGCAGGACTAAGCTACCAGGCCTGGTTGAGAGTTCTCTTCAATCCCCAATGGGAGAAAATATAGTAAGACCACACTAAAGAGCGCTTCATGGACTAGGCACAGAAGTTAGTCCTGCCTACCTTCCATAATAGCCTGCAAGTGTCTATGAAATTCCTGTCATGTTCCCAGTGGGTAAAACCTTAATTTTTCAAAAAGAAGTGATTTATAATATAAAAGTCTAATTTTAAGTTCTATAAAATTAAAAAGCTGTTCATCTGAAAGCCTCTTAAAGCCTCCCCAATCTCAATGAATTAGGTTGGGAAAGTCCTGAGGTACTCTCCAGATCAAATTTTCTAATAAATTAAATCACTGTGATTGTGGTCAAGACTAATATTGGGAGCAATAAGGAAATAATTTGATAGTCTAAAATTATTTGATTGTACTTTCTAATTAGAAGTGGCAGGATTCTTTCTCACTGTCCCATTTCCATAGGCACCAGTCAAGAAATGGGGGTAAAATAATCTCACCACCCTAAGACACTGTGAGTATCATAGCTCCTTCCAGCTTTATTGGGGTACTTTAAGTACTCCTGAGTTTTTGCCAGGAGGATTTAACCATCTCGGTGTGGAACAGGGGGATGAATTCCCTGCCTTCCTCTCAACAGTTCACATTCACTTTTCTTTCCTCTTTGATGGAGTCCTTCTCCTCCCTTCTCCTCTGTAGTCTGTCTCGCAGTCATCCTGGGCAAGCTGACATCCAGGGCAGTAAGTGGCTCCTTTTACTTAGCTAAAGTACTAAGAGAAATTACTGTAACTTGGTGTTTGTAGCGGACATGAGCTGCCCACATATACTCTTGCTTTACAGAATTATACATTTTATATGACACTTATTCAGAAACAGGGGGGTTTTGTTTGTTTGTTTGTTTGTTTTGATTTTTGAAGACAGCGTTTCTCTGTGTAACAGTCCTGGCTGTCCTGGAACTCACTCTGTAGACCAGGCTGGCCTTGAACTCACCGAGATCAGCCTGCCTCTGCCTCCCGAGTGTTGAGATTAAAGACGTGCACCACCGCCACCTGGCTGGAATTGTACATTTTAAAAACTTATAAATGCAAGAGTGACAGTGAAGAAGAGTTCACTGGACCTATGGATACAGGCACGTGACTTCAGAGCTTCCTTCGGAGGACCAGTGTGGAGAAGATACTTAGCAACAGTGTACATTCAGCAGCAGAACCTGGGGCCAATTGCTTCACCATTCCCACACAAGCATTAAACATTTACTGACATTAAAGGAACATACCAGGGAAGGACAGTCAACTCAACATTTAAGTCAAAGTAAAATATTATAGAAATGTACTCCCATTTTAACAGTTTCTTTTTTCTACAAGCAGTTAAATATTCATCTGGTCTCTATTTTCAAAGTCGGTGAACATGTTTGATCATCAAAATCTTCATTTTCATATCAATAGTTATATCAAAATACCTAATTTTAATATAATATTTTATTTACTTTTTGGTAATTTCATACATGTTTATAATGAATTTTGATAATATCCATCCCTACTCTCCACTGACTCCACCTCCAGACATGCCCTCATCCACCTTGCCGCTTCTTGGCATCTTTTTTATTTTCTTCTTCATAACCCACTGAGTCCCATTAGAACTACTCACATGCACATGGGTTTGTGATCATCCATTGGAATGTCAGCAACCGAAGAAAACTAGACTGTCCCTCCCTCAGCAGTCATCAACTGCCAAGAGCGCCTCAGCTAGGGACGGGAATGTTGACTGGCTTGATCTTGTGTGAGTCTGGTGCAGGCACCACAGCTGCTGTGAGCTCATGAGGACAATGGCCCTGTCACGTCTGACATCAGTAGCCCCTCTTCCACAATGTTCCCTGGGCCTCATTGGGTGGGAATGAGCCAGATGTCCCTTTTAGTCCTACGCATCCCATATTCACTTATGCTCTGCACGTGATCAGTCTCTATATTAACTACTACCAACAAAAAGCTTCTGTTGAGGGCTGAGAGCTGTACTAACCGACAGATATAAAGGTTGATATTTAGAAGAGAGTTTGATACTATTTCTCTTAGCATTTAGGCATCTGTACTGGCCTGCCCTTAGGGTCCTAACAGGATACATCCTCACTGCAGCCACTAAGAGCACCCCCTGTGCGCATTCCCTACTATTTCCTTATTTTAAAAAAAAGTGCCTTGCTCATCTCCCATCTCTTTCTCTTCCTTCACTCTCGTCCCCAGGGACAGGTCTCTGCTCCCTTCTCTCCCCTCCCCTCAATAAACCTCCCACATGGGCCCTATTGTATGGTGACTCCTTCCCGACATTTTTAAAATACAACAATATCCATATAGCAAAATAATAGTAGTAGGTTCTCTCCTAGGGCCTATAGCCTTGCTATCCATGAGTTCTTGGCTAGGTTTATAGTACCAAGCATGAGTTGCCGCGTATGGAGTGGGTCTTATATCCAATCAGAAAGTGGTTGGTTATCTCGCTCCCAGTTCACAGCTGGGTAAGAATGTTGGTGACATTTCTCCCCCAGAAGCCTGCATAGTGCCATTCAGCACTAAGAAAGCCAGACAGAAGAGAGGAAGCTTCAGAGTCAGTACCAGCTTGATCTCTTCATGTCCTGTAACCAAAGTGTATGACATTTCCAGCAATAAGGTCTTAGCATCCAATTCTTGTGGGCAACCAAATGCAGGGGCTGGAGCCTATGTTGTTTGGGAGTCTCTGGTACCCTCTGACTAATAACTTGAAGGGAAATAACCTTCACTTGGCACAGGGATTTTCTTTGATAACTTACAGCTTGTAAGAGAAGCATTATCCCTCTCACCTGGGCAGGGTAACTACAAACCCTCTCTCTCTCTCTCTCTCTCTCTCTCTCTCTCTCTCTCTCTCTCTGTGTGTGTGTGTGTGTGTGTGTGTGTGTGTGTGTGTGTGTGCATATAAAAACTTCTAATATAATAGCTGTTCATGTGACTTTTTCAGCATCCTTAGTGTTGGTTATCACTGCCCACATCCTATCCTCTGCCAAACTTGCCCTGCATTGTTTCCATCCCCCTCCATACTACCTGTGTTCTGTATCTCTCCCTCTCTCCCTTAAGGTCTTCACACACACACACACACACACACACACACACACACACACCACACCCCGACAATGGCTCCTTTCTAGTTTCCTGGCTTCTCCTTGTCCACACACTATGGAAACCAGTGTGAAGGGTCCTTAAAAAGCTAAATACAGAACTACCATATGACCCAACTATGCTATTCCTGGATATATACCCAAAGGATTCTATATCCACAGAAGTGCTTGCTTATCCATATTCATTGCCACGCTATTGACAATATCTAGGAAATTGAACCAACCTAAATATCCATCCACTGATGAATGGGTAAGGAAAACGTAGTATCTATGCACAATGAAATTTTATACAGCAATAAAGAAAATTATATGAAATTATGGAATTTGTGAGTAAATAAATGGAACTAGAAAAAGAATTCTATTGAATGAGGTAGCCCAGACTCAGAAACAAAAGCACTGAATGTTCTCTCTTAAAATATTCTAGTTTTTAAACTGGTTTACGTGTCTTAGAATCTTATAAAAGACAAAGTGAAGCCTACGTTAGAATAACCATATACCAGCAAAACTGATAATCACACAGAAATGACCAATTCCTGTGCAAACGCAGTACCCAACCAGAGAACACAGATAATCACACAGAATTGACCAATTCCTGTGCAAACGCAGTACCCAACCAGAGAAAACTGAGTCCAACTGGACCAACAAGAACTACTGAAACAAAGAAGTAATAAAAAGTCCCTCATTTAGTGAAGGAGGAGGAGGAGGAAGGCTTGCTTCATTGATGAATTCTACTATTTAAAGAATGACCAGTATCAATTCTTCCTAGATTATTACAAAATTATTGAAGAAAGAGAAATTCTTCCAAACACAATATATAAGGCTAGTATTGTTCTGATATTAAAACCAAATAAAAATGACTATAGGTCAGTATCCTTGATGACACAGATTTTCAACAAAAATACTAGAAAATTAAACACAGCAACATGTTAAAAAATCACCATTATCAAGTGAAATTCATTCCAGAGATGCAAGGATGGCTCAACATATACAAATCAATGAATATGATACAGCCAGTCAACAGAACGAAGACATACTAACCAGTGGAAATGTAAATCAGGGCAGTTACATGGAAATCAGTACAGTAGTTCCTCAAGAAAAGCAAAGCAGAATTATCCTGTCATATGATCTAGCTACACTGCTCCTGAGACTATATCAGAAGGAATTTAGATTAACACAACACAGGGATGCTAACACAAAACTTATCCTAAATACCAGTCAGCAGATAAATGAATTTTTAAATGTGGTGTATATATACAATGCATTTCCATTCAGCTGTAAGGAAAATGAAATTACTTCATTTTCAGGAAACTAGACAGAACTGGAGATCTTCCTGTTAAACTAAATAAGCCAAACTCAGAAAGACAAACATTGCATGTTTTCCTCATATGTGTAATGTAGACTTAAACATATCTGTGACTAGAAAGTAGAACAGGGAAATCTGTGGGAGGAGGAAGGGGTCTGACAGGAGGTAGATGAGAGTAAGAAGGGTAATAGGAGAGGAGGCAATACCTTCTTTTCTTTGTCTGTGGAACCCAGCTGTAACAACACATCGTCAGAGCGATGGGGGTGGGGAGAGAGAGCAAAGCAGAGCGGAGTTATTCAGTGATGAGAGAGAGACCAGCAGGAGGGAGCAAGGCGATAGAAGGTGAAAATGAGCAAAGCACTATTACACACATTTGTGAAAATTTCCTAATAAATAGCTACACTAATTTTTCTCCAGCCTCAGGCTCCTGGTTGCTACACTGATTTTTAATGTTGATAATTAGGAGTGCTAGCAGAATGGCTTCTGCTGCGGAGTCTGAAGACTCGAGTTCAGTCCCCAGAATCTACATGGTGAAAAGAAATAAAAGCCTGACTTCTGCCTGAAAATTGCCCTTTGACCTCCACACACGTGCTAGTCTCTGTCTGTGTCTTGTTTCTCTGTGTGCGCCTCTGTCATACACTAAATAAATAAGTATAAGTAGAATATTTAAGCAGTTGATGACTGAAAACAAAGCTTATGTTAACTTCAATAAATATCACTGTTTGCCAGTGACGCAAACACTCGACCAGAAACCAATTAGAGCTAGTAAAGCAAATCATCAAGTCAAAAAAGAATGTACAAAATTAGTAGCCTCACTATACTCCAGTAGCAGACTGTCCAAACTGAAAATGAAGGGAGCCATACCATTTACAACAGATACAGATGCTAAAGCAAACTTCCTAAGAACAAGTTTAACCAAAGGGATGAAATATCTCTACAATGAAGCCTAAAATGTGGATGAAAGCAATAGAGGAATCACAAGAGCAGAAGCATATCTCGTGTGGATGTCCTGAAAGAATCAATATTGCTGAGAGTGTCCACAATACCAAAAAGTACAGAGCCCCTGAAATCCCCATCAAAATACCAGAACTCTGGAAATTTGCATCCAACCATCTGCATACAACTAGGAGGCATTGTACCACCTGACTTCAAAATGGACCGTCGGGCTGTGGCTGTTAGAAGAGCACTGTATTGGCGTAAAAGCAGACAGAGTGACCAACGAACAGAACAGAGAGGTGAAAATCAACCTGCGTGTCTACAATCAGCTCATTGCTGATAAAGGTGCTAAGAAACCACAGTGAAGAAAGGACAGTCTTTTAATACATGCAGTCGCAGCCGTGACTTCCCTCCTGCTGAGTGGATTTTGTGTCCCATTAGACATCTGTTGGTTACCTTCTACATGTGAGTGCCACTTACTGCACCTTTACTGAGACCTTGCCATGCTGGTCATTGTCACGGTTTGTAAATATTGCAGCCGGGTGTGACCGTTTAATTGCTTCCCTCTTTCTGCAGCTTGATCAATATAGACTGAAAAAAAGAGATGAGGAGCAAATGACACCCTGGTGGTTTAATAAAGCCTCAAGGAATCATATTAGTTTATATTTATCTAAGATCCTACACAATATTATACATATATATATATATATAAAATATAGTGCTCCCCCACAAGAACCATGGACTAACAAAAAAAACTCAGCATCAGGCAAAGAAATTTCCTTTTAAATGGTTGGTCATGTACCCAAGTGACTCCCAAAACAACAGAGACTACTATGTCGTCCTGGTTGCCTCTCTGAGGTTGGAGTGAGGGCCCTATTGTGGAAAACGAGGCACACTTAGGAGGCAGAATCAAGAGATTCGATCTGGATGCAATCTAAAAGCCTCTTTCCTGCGGTCTAGCCTCTGTGGTACCAGAAATAAAAATTTTCATTTTTAATAAAGTATGTAGGCTGAATTTTTCCTAGATCGTTCCATTAACCAGTTACCAAATAATGTAATTACACTGAGTAGTATGTGAATTGTTGCTCTATTCCTTTGCCAGAGCAGTGTGAGGCAGGTTCAAAGTCTAAAAGATTGTCTAGTCCTAGAGAAAAACGAAACACAGCAAGGATATTTCAGGATCCAGTGCAAAGGGAACCCACATTCCCATTTGTACTTTATAGTAATAATCATTTTCCTTAGTGTTATAATAATTTTCTTCAAGCATTAATCCTTCTGGAAATTTTTTCTTTCCTTCATTGTTTTGTATTGTCTTGTTGTGAGAAAAGATCTCTCTCATGTAGCCAAGACTGTCCTTGAACTTGTTCCTCGTGCATCTACCTCCTAAGTGGTGGGATCACAAACATGTACCCCCATGCCCAGCTGGAAAACTCATTTCTTTCTTATTCATGAATTGTGTAAGCAGGCTGCTCGCTCACCCACTCCCTTGGGCATCACTAGGATGGAGAGCATGTAGACAAAAGAATGACCTGGGTTGATTCCCAGTGGAAAGGAGTCTGCTCTCCTGCAAATACACACAAGAAGGCCTGAATGCACAGCCTGAAGCAGGGTGCCAAGGACACAGATCTGCCAAGGAGCAGATCAAGCCGCCACATGAAAACCACACTTCTGCCACTTGCAGACAAGCTGGTGAGTGTTCTTGGGCATGTGCCTTAGCATCCCTGCTGTGAGGTGGTTTCGCCAATCTACCCTGCCAGCAGTCACCTGAACTGCCAGCAATTGGAAAAGAAAGGGGCTAGAGAATGTTTCCTCCCATCCTGTCCTGACTGTGATCTTGCTAATGTCTTTCTAGAAGCAAGCTGGAATATTAAATACCTTCACTAATTTTTTCAGCCAGAATTTAAGACAAAATGCCCACTTCCAGGCTAATCAGAAAGACCAATGGGAAGCCTCCTAGGTGTTAGAAACTGATAGACAGACCTTTGTCCTCCCCCCAAATATATTTAAGTAAAGTGCTAATGCACAGTGTCTAAGAATAAGACTATATTTGGAGATGGACTCTTTGTAAGGAGGGCTAGGTTAAAATGAGATCTATGGTGGGCCAGTCCAATGTGAGTGGAATCATAAAAAGGAGATTAAGAACATAAAAGATGGCTGGGAATGTAGCACAGGCATCAGGCACATGCCTCACATTCAGGAGGCACTGGATACAATCCCAACATTACACA
>CABHPH010156780.1:61105-80227 GCA_902168325.1 Peromyscus nudipes | reverse complement strand
CCGGGGGCCGCCGCCGAAGCTCCTGGCCGCCGCGGGGCTTGTTGTTGACTTTGAGGAAAACTCCTGACGTCAGGGGCTGGCTCGCCGCGACTAGCGGGAGCGGCTTCCCCGCGCCCCGGCCCCGCTCGCCGCCTCAGCTCCGCGCCCCGACCGGGCGCTCGTCCCCAGGCTTCCCCCCGCGCCCCTCAGACCCGCGGCGACCCGCGCCCCTCGGCTTCCTCTCGCGAGAACACCTTCCCCCGGCAGCCCGCGCCGCGGGGCCCGCGTTCCCGCCGGGAAGTTCTGGGCTTCCCCCGAGCCGCGGGGCCCTCGACGGGGCACCCGAGGCCGGGCTCGGCTTTCCCCCCCCCCCCACCCCCGGACATCCACCCACCGCACCGGGACGCCGCGGGGGTGCGGGCCCGGGGCGAGGAAACTCGCTTGCACCCGCACCTGAGCGAGGCGGACTCGGCGGCGTCGGTGCAAACCATGCCATCTGACCGTCCCGGAGACGTTGCCGTCCGGTCCCTAGAGCCAGTCGCCACATGTGGGCTTGAGGTTGTAGTGACATCCCGAGTCCCTCAGAATCACCTCCTGGAGAGGGATGTTGCCTTCATGGATTTGGGGGCACTAAGAAGACGTTTCTTTTGAAGTTCATGGCTTAGGAGAGTGAGTCCAGTGGAGACTGGTTTTTAGAAAATGACCATAGTTTACCACATATCACACACTCCAGGAAATCATGAAAGTTTACTTTTGCTGATGGTGTTTTCGTCACTTCTGAAAACATCATCCCGGTAGCTCTAGTCTTGGGAGAACCCGTTATTCTCTCTCCCAGTGAAAGAATCTGTTTTAGTACCTTGGGCTTCTTCCTGTGTAGCGTTTCTTCTGTCGTCCGTATCTTCCACCGTTCTAGCTCTGTTGTTTTGCACTCTGTCTCCCCGGTGTCAATATAGTGCATCATGTCTGTACGTGCTGCACAGTTACCAGTGAGCTGGCTGGGTCCCCGTCAGGATGAAAATCACTGGTAGTGATGTTGGTCTTCTAATGGAAGACATGGGTCCTCGAGTTGCAAAGGCTGGGCTGGGCTGACAGACTTCAGAGGTTCATAGCTCTAGCCAGAAAACTATTGTTCATGTCTCTGAATCTTAAAAACCAGAATCAAATAGCTCTTAAGAACTTAGGTTAAGACTTAACTGCTCTGGCTTTGGTTTCCCGTGGCCCAGAACTCTTGAATCTCAACAGTTGGCTCTCTTCAACAGTTGGCAGCAATGAGCACCAGCTGCGATTACAGCCTTTGAGTTGTGTTGGTACCTAGTGACAGACTTGCAGTCCCTGGACTTCTAAGGTCCATAACTGCCATGACCACCCTCTCCACCGCCTGTTTCTCACCACCCCACTCTCACTTACGCTGGTCCCAACTATTCAGCGGCTGCCACTGCTTGCCATGGCTTGTTGCCACTGAAGCTGGAGCTGCCTTTTCCTCTTCCTGTTACTACTTCCGACCACTCTACCCATGGTAAACATCCCAAGGAAGCATGGAAAGACCATTTGAGAAATCCTTCACTGGAGCTAATATTGCTACAAGAAAAAAAAAGAAAAAAAAGAAAAAAAAAAAAGGATGTCTCCCGACTGACTCCAAAACACCCTGATTACTCTAGGGGTGTGGAAATGAAGGAGTATATTTGTACTAACCACAACACAGCTTCCAGTTCCACCAATGACAGGCTGGCCTGTTAGGGCTGCATAGAGGAATCCTGTCTTGCCAAATTCTGTATAATTCACAGGCTTATCCATTGATTTATTCATTCATTAATTCAATACTTGTTCTATGCTACTATGTAGTAAATCTTCTAGGACAGTTGTCCTTTCTTTTAAGACACAGATGCTGACCAGTACCATTTAGCCTGAGAACACCCCTTAACAATTAATAAATTGGTGATGTAGCTCAGTTATAAATAATTGCCTAGGGTGCACTAGGTCCCAGGTTCAATACCCAGCACCATAAGACAGTTCATCAAGGTTGGTCTTGCCTGGAATACTGTTTTCCAAGGCTGGTGCAAAGCATGTTGACTGGGGAAAGACCTGTGAAGCAGGAGTCATGGACTTTCTCATTTCCCCATAGTCCCTAAAAGTCGTGGGTACGAATGAGTAAGTCCTAATTCTGTTCAGTTTGTCCAAAAAGTACACATGTCCACAATTATCACACCTCTAACATTAGCTGTTGACAAAATGATGGGGTTTCCAGTTTCATGGTGTATGAAACAAAGGCGGGTCAGATTTTCATTTGCTAGCAGCCCAAGACACTTGGTTTTTATTTAAGAAAACAGTCCCTTTGGGGATGGAGAGATGGTATTCCTACTCTTCCACACCCATGTCAAGCAGCTCGAAATGCCTGGAAGTCTAGTTCCACATACACAGACACATAAATAAAAATAAAAATTTTTAAAATAAAACAGTCTCTATAATAGCAGTGCTACAAATAATATCAAGCTCTTGCTCCCCACTGCCACCACCAGTACTGGGGTGGGGGGGAACCTGAGCCTTGTACATTTAAACAGGCACTCTACCACTGAACTATATCCTTGTACTTGCTCATATATACCTGCTCTCTCCCCTCTCTCTTTCCACTCCCTTCCCCTCTTTTCCCCTGCCTTTTTTATTTTATTTTTTATTTTATTTATTTATTTATTTTTGGGTTTTGTTTGTTAGTTTTTTTTGAGACAGGGTTTCTCTGTGTCCACTCTGGCTGTCCTGGAACCTGCTCTATAGACCAGGCTGGACTCAAACTCACAGAAATCCACCTACTTCTGCCTCCCAAGTGCTGAGATTAAAGGTGTTGGTTGTTTTTACTCTTTTAAGGAGTGCCACCACCCAACTCCCAAATAAATCACACAGGGAGGCTTATTCTTAATTATAAATGCCTGACCTTAGCTTGGCTTGTTTCTTGTCAGCTTTTCTTAACTTTAATTATCCCATCTGCCTTTTGCTTCTGGGCTTTTTCCTTTCCTTATTTCTGAATATCTTACTTTCACTCTTGCTCTGTGGCTGACTGTGTTTCTGGGTGGCTGGCCCCTGACATCCTCCTCTCCTCTTCTTGTTGCTCTTTCTTCTTTTTTCTCCCAGATTTCTCCTTCTATCTATTCTCTCTGCCTCCACCTATCCTTTCTCCTGCCTCGCCATTGGCCATTTGGCTCTTTTTTAGACCATCAGGTGTTTTAGACAGGCAAAGCAACACAGCTTCACAAAGTTAAAAAAAATGCAACATAAATAAAAGTAACATACCTTAAAATAATATTCTACAACATTTCCCCCTTTTTGTCTAAATAAAAATGAAAGGTTTTAACTATAACATAGCAAAACCATATACAACAAGAACAGTTATCAAGTAAGAATTTACAATAATCTCTCCATTTGTAGCTAGCATATTCAAAGAGAATAACGCATTATCTACCCTATCTTAGTGAATCAAAAGTTTTACACCTAATCTACTTTTTTTTAATTTTTATTTATTTATTTTTTTGGGGGGGGGTTTCAAGACAGGGTTTCTCTGTGTAGCTTTGCACCTTTCCTGGAACTCACTTGGTAGCCCAGGCTGGCCTCGAACTCACAGAGATCCGCCTGGCTCTGCCTCCCGAGTGCTGGGATTAAAGGCGTGTGCCACCACCGCCCGGCCCTAATCTACTTTCTATCATAACTTAGGAAAACTGCAACTATAACTATTTAGTCTTCAAGTCCATCAAAGACCCAGAAGGTCTTAAAATAATATTCTGCAACACAAAGCTGTGTGCCATCACTGCTTGAAATGTCATTTTCTTAACAAGGTTATTTCATTGTGGGCTTTGCTCTCTACTGCTGACCCATTCAATAGTGAACCAGTTATTGTAAATTCACCATCACAAAATTGTTTGAGGGGTTGTTTTAATGAACATACAAAATCGTGGATTTCATTATATCTTCATACATACATGAGGGGTTTGGGTTTTTTGTTGTTTTTTGTTTTGTTTGTTTGTTTGAGACAGGGTTTCTCTGTGTAACAGTCCTGGGTGTCCTGAAACTCACTTTGTAGACAAGGCTGGCCTTGAACTCACTGAGATTCACCTGCCTCTGCCTCCCAAGTGCTGGGATTAAAGGCGTGTGCCACCACCTCCTGGCCTTCATGCATACATATCAGGTACTTTGTTCATAGACATTCCCCCATTACCCTCTCTCGTTCTACTCTCTCTAAGAGTCTCCTTTTACTTTCAATATTCAATATTCAAATCTATATTTGAATCTAGTTTCCATATGTGAGAGAAAGCATTCATTTTTAGGAGTCTTGCTTATTTCCCTTAGCATGCTGACTTCTGGTTGCACCCATTTTCCTGCAAATGATATGTTTGTTCTTTACAGCTGAATAAAACTCTATTGTGTATAGACACCACATTTTCTTTATTCATTCATTCACTAATGGAAAATTAGGGATGTTCCATGTCTTGGCTGTTGTGACCAATGATGCAATAAATATAGATATGTAGGTATTTCTGTGATATACAATAAGGAGTGATAAGGCTGGATCATACAGTAGTTCTTTTTTTAGTCTTTTTAGGAACTGCCATACTGCTTTCTGTGTATACCTCCCCTCTTCATCCTCACCAGCATTGGCAGTTGTTTGATTTCTTTGGAGGGGGTGGTATGTACATGCTCCATATTCCCTTGAGACAGGCTCTCACTGAACTTGCTGCCAGCATCTCTATGTCTTCACCCCAACTAGTGCTGGAGTAAGAGACACATAAGACCACAGTAAGCAGCTGGGGGTCTGAACTCAGGTTCTCATACTTGACAAGCAAATGTTCATTCTTACCCACTGAGCCATCTCTCCAACCCCTGTTTGCTTACTTGGTGATTGTTGTTCAAATCTTAGACAGACTAAGAAACCCAGAGCCAGATGTCAGGGTAAAAGCTGAAAGATCAGAGAAGAAGACAAAGCCACAGCCAACCTCACCTCGCAAACGCCTCAGCCGATCCTGTTTCCACGAATCCTCAGACTGAAAGCCTCTAGGTCCTCACCTGAAAGGGTCTCAGCTGAACTGCGTTAGTTCCTGTTTCCTCACGCCTTTTATACCTTTCGACGCCCTGCCATCACTTCCTGGGATTAAAGGCATGTGTGCTTCCCAGTGCTGGGATTAAAGGTGTGTGCCACCACTGCCTGGCTCTATTTCCAGTGTGGCCTCCCAAGTGATAGATTTAAGGGTGTGTGCTACCACTGTCTGGCCTCTATGTCTAATCTAGAGGCTGGCTGTGTCCTCTGAGCCTCAGGCAAGCTTTATTGGGGGTACACAATATATCACCACAGATAATAGCCATTCTGACCAAGGTGAAATGAACCTCAATTACATTTACCTAGTGGTTAACGATATTAACTACAGACTCCATCGGTTCCAATTGGACCAAGAGAGCCTTCATCTAGTATCTGATGGAAGTAGATGCAGAGATCCACAAGCAAGCACCAGGCCGAGTTCTCGGAGGAGTCCAGTCGAAGAGAGGGAAGAGGGACTATATGAACAAGGGGGGTCAAGATCATGATGGGGAAATCTATAGAGACAACTGAACCAAGCTCATAGGAACTCATGAACATTAGACTGACAGCTGTGGAACCTACATGGGACCGGACTAGGCCCTCTGCATACTGGAGAGAGATGTGTAGCTAGGCCTGTTTGAGGGGCCCCTGGCAGTGTGATCAGGATCTATCTCGGGTACATGAGCTGGCTTTCTGTATCCCATTACCTATGGTAGGACACTTTGCTCACCCTTGATGCAGTGGGGAGGGGCTTGGTCCTGCCTCAACTGAATGTACCAGGCTTAGCTGTCTCTCCCATGGGAGAACTTACCCTTTTGGAGGAGGGGATGAAAGGTGGAGGAGGGAGACAGGGGGGGGGAGGAGAAGCGGGAGGAGGGATGAAAGATGAAAGGGGGATCTGTGTTTGGTATGTAAAATGAATAAAAAAAATTTTAAAAAGGGATATTGAATATTTATCGTGCATTTATTGGCCATTTGTACTTTGGAAAGTGCCCTTTTCAATTAATCTGTACATTTAGGGTGCAGATGATTGGATGACTTGGTTATTGTTTAATTTTTGTGTTCTTTATATGACCTATATATTAATCCTCTATTGAATACATAACTGGCAAAGATTTTCTTTCATTCTGTAGATCTTGGCCTCTTTTTAAAGGACCTGATACCATTCTTGAGGGCTCCAACATTAGGGTTTAATTACCTTCAAAGATCCCATCTGCTAATACAATCACTATGGGGATTAGAATTCCAACATATAAATTGAGGCATGGGAAGAGACTTACACATTCAGACCAGAATATCCTGTAACAAAGCAAACTAAACTGTTGTTTTTCTATTTTAATAAAAAAGAGTATTTTTCCTATGAAAAGACATCTCACAAAACACAGAATGTCCACATTAATGACTGAAGAACTAAAAGGACAAATAAATCTTCCTATAGTATGCAGTTTATATCGTGTTTTCCTATGGAAATGCAAATGGTGTATTGGGAAAAACATGGTTGCTTGGAAATTTGTAAATGTCTGTTGCAAAATATTACTTTAACTATGTAAAGATGTGTTGCTTTTGTTTATGCTGCATTTGTTTAATTATGTAAAGATGTGTTGCTGTTTCGCCTTACTTGCCTAAGGTACCTGATTGGTCTAATAAAAAGCTAAACAGCCAATAGCTAGGCAGTAGAGGGATAGGTGAGGCTGGTGGGCAGGGAAAATAAGTAGGAGGAAGAGGAAGGAAGAGGGGAAGAAGGAGAAAGAGAGGGAGATGTCCTGGGCCAGCCAGGCAGTCGACAGACAAACATGAAGGACATAATAAAAGAAAGGTAAAAAAGCTAGAAGCATAGTGTAGATGAAGAGAAACAAGTTAATTTAAGTTATAAGAGCTAATGGGAAAAGCATACACTAAGACTGAGCATTCATAACTAATATTAAGTCTCTGTGTCTTTATTTGGGAGCTGGTTGGTGGCCAAAAGAAAGTATGCTACAAATTTCAATCCAAAGCCTCTCTCTACATACTTTGTGTCATCTCAAGTAACTGGGTTGGTTTTTCTAGAATGTATTTTTTTCATTTGTGAAATGGCAATTACTACTGCTTCAATAACTTATGTGACTTAAAGTTGATTTTTTTTTAATACCCCAAAATAGTGAGTGGTCAGCAAGCCAAAATTATTTTACTCTAAATGTGAGAATATTCAGATTAGTGTAATAATAACTGCTGCCACAAACACAGCAATGTACATGTTCACAAAACAGAGTACATTACTTATTCTTTTAAAGTCCTGAATGACAGGCATGTCCTGAATTTCTTTCATATTAGAACTCTGACAGGTCCATTGAGCTCACACAGGAGTTTTGGAAGATATGGAAGATGGCTCAAAGAAAGTTTTATGCAAATCAGTCCCACAAACTTTCCACTAGTAAGAAATCACCCAAGCCCTCTAACCATAAGGCAGGCTGTGAAATGAGGATGGCTTAAGATGTAACTAATGAATATCATGGACGATTAATAAAGAAATTCCCAAGATGATAAGTTAGTTGTAATGGTTAGTACTGGTTGCCAGCCTTGGCTTTAAGGAGCCATTGTGTGAAGCTGTGAAGGTAGAGTCTCAGTTGTAATGGAGACTCAAGGATGCTGAAGATGTCGGGACCATGGGTGTTCACCAATGACAGTTTCCTGCACAGAGTAGATCTGAATGAAGAGAGAGCCTCTGTGGGTTATAGGAAACAGAGCTGGACAGTAGGGGATACCCAAGTTCTTTGGGGTCCAGATTAAAGCCATCATAATTCCCAGATGCTAAACATGAAGTGTAAGAAATGATATTTTCCCTGTTGTGTTTTGGATTGATTTGGTCCAATATTTCCTTGCTAATAGGTTCCTGCCTTTTGGAACGGGGATGTTTACTTTGCATCATTTTATGTTGGAAGTGTGTATCTTCTTTTGTAATGTAGGGACTCACAGTTAAGAGACTGTCTCAGATCAATGTTGGAACTGTTAAAGACTATGGGGACTTTTGAAGTTAGACTTAATACATTTTTATATCATGAGATGGCCATGAGCCTGTGAGGTCAAGAGGTAAAGAGATGGCTTAAACATGTATGTTTTGATGTCAGATTGACAATAGGTTGACTTGTGATGGTTACGATTGATGTTTAACAGGATCTATAGTCATCTGGGAGACAGACCTCTGGGCATGTGTGAGGGTATTCCTAGACTGGGTTAATTAAGGAGGGAAGACCCATTTTAACGATGGGCAGCACCATTTCCTGTGCTCTGGTCCTAGCCTGAATAACAAGGACAAAGCAAACACAACACCAACATTCTCTCTGCTTCCTGACAATACATGCAACCACCTGTCTCAGACTCCTGCTACCATGACTTGTCCACTACAATAATTGTACCCTCAAACTGTGGGTCAAAATACCTTTCTTCTTAATGATGCTTTTGTTGGGTATTTGGTCACAACAAGAAGAAAAGTGATTAACACGGAGACATAAATAATGCGTAATGGACCAGAATTTTTTTGCCCTCCTCAAACATTTGTATGTTAAAGTTCTAAGCCTAATGTGATGATTGTATGATGCCTTTGGGAGGTGATAAGTTCATGAGTGAGCCCCCTTCTGAATGAGATTAGTGTCCTCCTAAGAAGACTCACCACACTCAATAGAGTGGTACATACTGGTGGTAATCTTAGCATTCAGAACTACGAAGTGGGAAGATCACCAATCAATGCTATCCTAGACTAGATAAAGATACTGTCTCAAAAATGCTAACCCAAATCAAAACATGAAAGAACAAGAAATATTAGAGCTTGTATCTTAACAAGAAGATTGCAAACTGTAAGCCCTTACCAGACACTACATGAGCTGTGTGAGAAACAAATTTCTGTTGGTTAAGTCACCCAGTCTTTAAGACTTGGCTGTGGCAGCATGAACTGACTATGAGTTAATAGAAGGCTCCATTGTAATAATTACCAGTGTGAGCTGTCTTTTTAATCTCCTCTAATCATAAAGCATAAGCACGTGCCTATATGAGCAATCCCAAAGACAGATTATATCACTATTATGGGGTTCTATGGAAGTGAGATACTTAAATCTCTGTGGGGAGTTCCCTCTTTCCAGATATTTTTCCTGGTATAAGTGAAAGTTCTATCCATATTTTCATTCTCTTAGATAAATCTGCTACCAACTTAGGCAATCTCTAGACATTTGTCTTTCAAGACACTTGGGTCACAGAAAGTTAGTAGCCACAATTAATTAACTGCTTTTGGAACTTCCAGCTAGGATTCATGTTCTAATTCTAAAGCAACTAGCACACATAGTCATTATTTCTGGTAATGCAGTGGAATCTTTGTGTGCAAAGATATATATATATATATCGTGCCATCCCAGAGCCTTGCTTTAATATATGATCCTCTCTTCCTTGGGTGGGATGCAGAGAGAGTCTACTCTGTGTTGACTGAACTATGCACCAACAACTAGCAGAGAAATAATAGCAGTAAATTTCCAACCTTCACTTGGGCAGTTACTCAAACTCTCTCTTCAACGATCTCAGGAAAATACAGTCTTGTTCCAGAAAGTTCCCTCACTCATTTAAAAAGTTTCTTCTACTAATTAAAAAATGCACAGAATCAAATGGAAAGTTTCAAATCCGCCCCAACTTAGTTCATATATTTATTTTTCAATTGTTGGTTCTATGCTTTCATTAAATAAATACTAATTCTTTTTAGCAGGAGCTATGGAGGTAGGCTGTACTCTGCTCTGGGGTACTCCATGTTGTATGGAGCATCAGCTACCAGGCTTGTGCCTTCTCCTAAGTTATAAAAAAAAAAAAAAAAAAGCAATTCCACCTGACTTTAGTAGAAATACTAAGACACAATGATTTGGTAACTTGTATGAGCAAGAAATGCCCCAAGATGTTGGGCACACAGAACTTACAAATTACAGCCACCAACTGCACAGCATAATCATAAGGCACAAACAGATAACTTACTATGTTAATTTAAAAAATACCACTTACACTTCTAATTAAATCAACAATGCATGGACACATGGAGTTATCAAACCATATCAGAAACACCATGCTTGTGAGTTTATCAAATATACCAGATCAGCGAACAATAAGAGCTCCTCATGTAAAACATAAAATGCCTAAGAATGTGGCATCATATCACACATCTACCTGCCATTTTGCCAAACCTCCCAGTGCACATATTACAAGATCTCCCGTCAGTGAACTTAGGATTCTGTCCCTGGCTTTAGTCAATCCTATTCCTCTGCTTTACACTGTTCACTTTGAAACTGCAAGCCAGCCTGACCTGCCTAGAAAGCTCTGCCCTAGATAGATCTGACGTCTGTGAGGTGACCAGACATTTGCATCAGCTCTCCACCTTTGTTCCAGGGTAAAGTCTATTTCAATCTTGTGGCCACCCTTAACCCTTTCTCAGCCTTGGTGTTACCTGGGAAGTGTGATCTGATTGGTAGAGACTTTAGTAATCAGGGATGGAATGGGTTGTAAAACTGAAAGCGCCATGGCCATGACTATCAAACAAAACCAAGAGAACTCCATGAAGTAAAGCCACTGAAACTGCGGTGGCTTTCAAATGTATTGTTAATTAACAAATTCTGACAATGTAGAAATAGACAAACATTCTGGAAAAGTTTGTTTATGATGGAAGGAAATCTAGTTGCAAAATTTTCAGTTGGCCTTTGGTTACTAGACAAAACTGCGGCCACTTTAAGTTGCAAACACTCAATTAGTAACGTGATTTTAATTTAAATTCTGAATTTGAGCCATCTTTAGGCTAATAGCCGTAGAAGGGAAAACAGACAGGT
Source organism: Peromyscus nudipes (assembly GCA_902168325.1). Lineage (NCBI taxonomy): Eukaryota > Metazoa > Chordata > Mammalia > Rodentia > Cricetidae > Peromyscus > Peromyscus nudipes. The sequence goes on along the minus strand of CABHPH010156780.1, from coordinate 69,367 downwards.
TCTATTTATTTACTTCACCAACTTGTATGCCTCCTCCATCTCAAAGTCGGTCTGAGTAAAAAGACTAAACAGTCCTCACCCGGGTGGTCGCGTGTTAGCCATCTTTGTATACAGTATGGCATGAAGGCGCAGCTAGGTGATTTGCATGGCCAGGAGCAAAATTAAAATGTCATCCTCTTTGTTGGAGAAGAATTAGGACTTTCAAGACAGTGACAGTGATGCACTAGACCAAGCACAGGTCCCTGCACATCCACATCCATGGCAAGGCTAGCAAGTGCTGTAGGCTGTGTGTCTAGGGGTTCTTAAGAATGTTCCAACCTGCTCCTCTACCTGCATTCCCTGTGACATGGGTGTTACACAGCTGGCTGTTCCCAATCACCTCTTAGCTTCTGTTTGCTCAGCCTATTTGAATCTTCTCACTCTGTCAGAAGGTCCTATCCAGGATGCAAAATAGCTCCAGGCTAATTCTTTTCCACCAGGACTTTCTCTCTCTATTCTCTGTCTCCTTCTCCCTCTCTTTTCTGCATGGGAGCAGTTGGGCAGCTTATTTACAAATTCTCAAGTTGGACTTAGATCTCAGCCCATAGGACCCCCTCATTTGGGGGATTATGTCTCAGGCTTTCTAGCTGACACCAAGGAAGCCCAGTGGCATGAACTGAAGAAGCATCCTCCAGCCCCACCCCACTGTGGGTGGTGAACCCAGTTTCCTGCACAAATCTCTTCTATTTGGTATTTTCTCCACCAGTTTATATTCCTAAACAAATGGAAGCATCTGAATCATATTTTGAATTATTTTTCTTCATAATAAGGACCTTCTATGGAAAATGGTTCCTTTTATGTCTTGAACTCTCAGTCGAAACTTCAATTTTTAATTACTATTCCAAAGTAGATTATCGATGCTTCTGTTTCTGCCTCTGCCTCTCTCCTTCTGAGCCGATATCCTCCTGCAAACATGGAAAACATTCCTAAAACATGCTGGGTTTTCTGCTAGAAATATAGCAAGTACTGACCAGATGAAATGACACAGTACACCAATGGGTAAGGATGCTCTATCCACCCAGGGGAGGCTGTCTTAGGACAGGAAACACAGAGGCTATGGTGGGCAGTCTAAGCCTATTTTCTGGGGAGAAAAAGGCTAAGACTACAAAGAGGATTATGCTGGGTGTGTTGAGGCTTGTGTGTGTTAAGCCCAACTGAGATCCAGGAGAATGCTGGTGATTAGGAGATGCAACCATTTTGAACTGGGTAGAGATAAGAAGGCAAAAAGCCAACATGTGATCTAGGTCTAAGCTGCTTTTGCTATGAAGACCAAGTCAGGAGTTTTTTATAGACACTTCAAAACAAAGTGAATTCTGTTGTGTAAATATTTTCTCTTATTTGGATATGTTGCTCACATGAATAATATACAGGGTATTACATTATACAGAATAAAATATATTTAGGTTAACAGGTGTTAAAGACACAAAATTAATTAAAATAATATCTTCTCTGCATTTGTTTGTATTTTTGTTTAACAAATATGTGCCAAATTTTTCTATTTTTATACATTGTTATTTACATTAATGTTATTAAATATTTTAGAGCCTCTTACCCTGGATTGATGCCTCAAATGTTTTTCTTAAAAGGTTTAAAATTGTCCCAGCATTTAGGAGGCAGAAGCAAGTAGATTCTGTAAGTTCAATGATAGCCTGGTCTACATAGTAAATTCGAGGCCAGCCAGGGCTACATCATGAGATTTTGCTTTAAGAAAATAGAAAGTTTAAAATTGAACACAATGGAATTTCATCTCTAAAGATTCCAAGATACAGAAGCCACAAAATCAAGAGTGAAAATGTAAAGATACATTTTCTGGGAGAAAAGGTCACTTAGACAATGATTCCACTGAACTATATAAAGCCTTAGATACAGACATGCATTGTGTGTGCATGTGTGTGTGCGTGTGTGTGTGTGTGTGTGTGTGTGTGTGTGTGTAATAGTTATTGTTTATTGTAGGAAAAATTAATTAGAGGCAAAATTTTGGAAAGAAAGATACACACCATGTGTATAAAATGGAGAAGATAAACTTTTGGTAAAATCAAATTATGCTTTTGAAACCTTGAGGTATATATAGTAATTGCTATTGTATGTGGAGTTTCTCTGTGTCCTGGCAGCCACTCCCCAAATAACCACACAGAGACTTAATGTTAATTATAAATGCTCAGCCAATAGCTTAGACTTGTTACTAACTAGCTCTTATAACTTAAAGTAACCCATTTCTATTCATCTATGTGCTGCCCCAAGGCTATTTACCTCATCTATGAACTTCCCTTGTTGCTTCTTCCACATCTGGCTCAAGACTCCTCAGACTCTGCCCTTCTTCCCAGCATTCTCTCTGCCCCAAAAATACTGCCTAGTTATCAACCAATCAGCTTTTTATTAACAATGAGAGCAACACATTTTCACAGTGTACAGAAGGATTATTCCACAGCATGCTATGGTTTGGAATGGAATTTTTTGTAAGTTGTTGGGGATTGAACCCAGTCCTATAACTTTGATTTTTTAAGTATTATTTTTATTTACTAAAAATTGAAAATTTGATCTTAAAGTGTCCCACAAAAGTCCATGTAATAAAGTCCTGGTCTCTAACCTATGGCACTGTTAAGAGATGTTGAAAACTTTAAGAAATTAGATTTAATGGGAAGTACTTAAGTCATGGTGGGTGTTCCCTCCAGGGGGATTATGGGACACTCACCCAATCCTTTTTCTCTTTCCTTTCCAGTCTATGAGGTAAGTGGTTTTACTCCAGCATATGCCCTTGTCATGATGAGCTATCTTGCCCAAAGCAGTGGAATAAAACCTCTAAAACTGTAAGCCAAAATAAGTCTTTTTGTAAATTTATTATCTTGGGTATTTGCCCTGCTGACAGAGGCTACCTCACCAAGCAATAACCTAAAAGGTGGCATTATAGAATGCTCACTCTGTGGCAAATACCATCCTGAGCACTCTATCAGAATGAACTGATTTACTGTCAGAGGGAAATATAAGGGAAACTAGACAATATAAACTTGGTATGACTATAAACGTTGATATGGAGATGGAGGCCTGCATCAACATCGTGGGGTAAATGGTACCAAGACGTAAGATATACCGTGGGAAACAACTAGCATTAGCGAGCAGAAGGAGATAGAATGAAACAGATAAATGGGCAAGAGAATAATCAGAAAGAATTATGAGAGCCAAGGAGAGGATCTCAGAAAGAAAGCAGGGTTTTGTAGTATGAATGTCACACAGAGGTCAAGTAAAAGAACGGATGTGATGAGTGCCTACTGGACAAATGGAAGATACTAGTTTCCTAGGTTGAAGCAATTTTGTGGTGTAATGGAGCTGTAATCTTCACTGAACTGAATTTGAAAGAAAATGGAAAATTGAGAAAGAATTAAGATGTGGAGAGGAAGTGTTATTTCTTGAACCCTACCTACTAGGCCCCAAATTCTGTACCAGGACATGGCTTATGGACATGGACTTAGGATAGTACAAATGGTCCCTGACTTGCAATTTTTTTTCAACTTTATGACTATGTGAAAACAAGGTGCATTGAGTAGAAATTGTACTTTGAATTTTCATCTTTACCAGACTAGTGATACATGGTACAATATTCTCTTGCAATGCTGGGCAGTAGCTGCAAGTCACTAGACTAGCCACTAGTCATGATTGTAAACAATAGTCACTTAACAGTGCATTGTGGTGCCAAGCACAGATGTTCTGTAGATTAGGTTTCCTAAATGCACCTTCCACTTAACAATAATTTCTTCGGCTTGAGTTTATTAGGGTCTACCCATATCCTGGAGCCTGGTGTGAACAGGTCAGCAACAGTGATTCCTGGGTGACCAGGATTTCGGAGATTGCATGAGACTTTATGCAGACTCTTAGAATCCTTCCTCATGCATGGTCAGCATCCTGTTCCAGCCCACCACCAAATGAGGATTCAGGGACCACAGGAGAGCAACTTAGCAGCAGCACAAGGACTACAGTCAAAGGGCCACTGAAGTGGCTGCCCCCTGAGAAGATGCCGGTGTACGTGCGTAACTACAGCCCCTCCCTGTCCCCGTGAATTACCACACGGGGAATATATGAATTACTAACCATTTTCCTTCTGCCTTCCCTTCAGAGCACCGGCGTAACACAAAGCAGAAAGGAAGTTTCCAGTCACCCAGCAGTACGGAGCTCCAACATGGAAAGAAAGTTGAGTTCTAAAAATAGTGTGTTTCCTGTGTGCCTGACTGTAATGGGAAAATGAAATTGATGCTATCTATTTTATAACACTTAATCCTCATTTACAGCTTTACAAAGCTTGAATTATCATTCTAACATTTACAGATGATGAAAAAAGGTTCAGAGGGCTTAAGAAACCTTCCCGGATCAGCAAGCAACTTGATTCTCATGCAAGTTCAGCTTTATACTGCCGCTAGTGTTCTTTCTGATAAAAATATTTTGTTCCTCAAGAATGTTAATAGAGAAGGAAAACTAACTTGTGGCCACCAGAGGATCCAGGTGACGTGATATATTGCTTTATCATTAATATTAACATATTTCTTTATTATTGAGAATGAGAGAAATGCAACAGTAGCTTGAAAAGATTCAGCTAAGAGAGAAAGGTTGAAAATAAGGGGAAAGTGGGTCATTTCTTAGAATTATGAAAGTCTCAAGTGAAGAATAAACATAAAGGAATAAATACTGATGGGAAGGTGGGTGGGTACCTCTCTAGCATGACAACTAATGTGAAAGCTGGGGGATGCGGATTTGTGCTTGTCTAGTATGTATAAGGTCCTGGGTTCCATCTCTAGCACTGGAGAGAGAAAGGGAAAAGAAGGGAGAAAATGAATGTGAAAATATTTGTATAGATACAAAGTATTTAGCAGGCAGTAGAAGAAAAATTGGCATCTCTCATGGTTCATGGCTTGAAAGAGGAAGGATGAAGTGAAAATATTTGCTAGATGTATGGAGGATAAAGACTGGCTAAAATCTTTACATTTTAATTCCTTGAGCATAAGATGATGTATGTGTTACATCTGAGTTTCTTCAACATGTGTCTTAGTTAGGGTTTCTATTGCTTCAGTGAAACACCATGACCAAAAAGCAAGTTGGAGAGGAAAGGTTTCATTTGGCTTAAACTTCCACATTGTAGTTCCTCAGTGAAGCAAGCCAGCACAGGAACTCAAATGAGGCAGGAACTTGAAGCCAGGAGCTGATGTAGAGGCCACGGAGAAGCTCTGCCTACTGGCTTGCTCTCTGTGACTTGCTCAGCCTGCTTTCTTATAGAACCCAGGACCACCAGCCCAGGGATGGCACCACCCACAATAGACTGAGCCCTCCCCCATTAATCACTAATTAAGAATGCCTTACAGCTGGATGTCATGGAAGAATTTTCTCAGTTGAGGCTCCCTCCTCTCTGATGACTCTAGCTTGTGTCAATTGACATAAAACACTAGCCAGTACAACTGACCACTTGTCAACTTGACACACAAGCACATTACTTTTCAATTAGAAACTTTCCTTTCTCATTTATCCCCAAGAGGGAACGTTAATATTGTGAACAATAGTTTTATGTCAACTTGACACAAACTAAAGTCATTTGAGAGGAGGGAACCTCAGTTGAGAAAATGCCTCCCTAAGATCGGGCTGTGGGCAAGCCTGTAAGGCATTTTTCTTAATTGGTGACTGATGAGGAAGGGACCAGCCCACTGTGGGTGATGTTATTCCTGGATGAGTGGTCCTGAGTTCTGCAAGAAAGCAGGCTGAGCAAACCATGATGGGCAAGCCAGTAAGTAGCACCCCTAAGGTGCTCTATGGCCTCTGCATCAGCTCCTGCCTCCAGGTTCCTGTCCTGTTTGAGTCCCTGCCCTGACTTCCTTTGATGATGAACAGCGATGTGGAAGTGGAAGTCGAATAAACCCTTTCGCCCCAACTCACTTTTGGCCATGGTGCTTCAGCATAGCCATAGCAACCGTAACTAAGACAACACGCTAGTGACTGCTGACGTCCGGGCTCAGATCTTCAAACACTCCGCAGAAGACTAAGTTGGACATTTCCTCAGTGCTGGGAATGTTGACCACAGATACCTCATTAGTTGCTTTTTCAGGAATTCCCTCTACTGAAAAAAAATCACTGTACTACACAGATTGCATCACCACCCCAGTGATACTACTAAAGGGTGGAAGGTTGAAGTTCCCCCAACTTTTTCAGGAGGCATCTACAGGCTTCTCACAATCCTCACCTGCCCTGGTCCTCCAAGGAGCAGCAGGGTCTTTATATTGATGACACCATCTGCATCATCTGGCCCCCTTTATTCCCCACAGGTGCTTCTCCCAATAACACTCCCCAGAAAACTTGCTGCAGTGGAGTCTCCATCACAGGCCCTGCCTATTCCCCTCCACCCAAAGAGACCCACTCCCAGAGCAGCCTGTGCTCTCTGAGTCTCTAGTGAAGTTTCGGTCAGCTCCCTTTTCTGTAGGCCCACATTCACATGCTAGCTTTTACCAGTGTAGAGTTGTTTCTATCTCCAGTTCCCCTTGTATTTCTCAGTTGGGAGCCACATTCACAAGACAAGACAGAAGGGCGGACTTTACTCTCTGATACCTTTGCTCCTGTACCTCTGGAAGAGAAAGAGAGTGCTGCCAGCTGTTTGGGTGGTTCTTGACAGTGGGAAATAGCAAGTGAAGGGTGTTGAGGCTGTGAAAATAAACATGCTGCAGCATATATATATATATGGTAAAGAGAAGCATGGGTTCCGACGTTAGAAAATGGCCCCTGATCTCCGGACCTACATACAGCAGTTCCTGTTTGAGGAGTGAACCACAAATGGAATTCACCCAGGTTCCCAGGCATTACATTCAAATCATTGTTCCTTTATTCTCAACGTTTTTGGCTTTATTCAAAGGATTCATAAAGATTCAAGAGTGTTGGCTTTGTTACAAAGAAGAACTAAACCAGCTTTTTGTTAACATCAGTTTTTACCATTAACTTAATTACATTTTATTACTAAAAGATAAGTATGCTAAATGAATCCTCATATCAAAACATCTATTATGGATTTGCAGAAGTAACTGTAAGAATGACACTATTTGTATTAATGCCTATTTTTAAATTGCTTTAATGTGACCTCATTTTACCTCAAATTACCCCAATTTCTTAGTCTTAGTCTAAACTTCAGGATAGCTCTGAAAGTTTTCCATACCAAGAAGTCAGGTTAGATTTGGTTTGTTTTGAGAAGAAGAGGAAGTCAAATTTATACATTGGATCCATCGGTTGCTTTAGGCTTTGCCTTTTATAAATGTCATATGTGAAATAATTCTACTTTCAATATTAATTTTTTGCCAGAAGTTACAGATTTCAGAAACTAGAAAATATGTATTTGGCTTTTTCTTATGTATTTGAGTCAATGTTAAAATTTTTAAGGTACCATTAAGTATCGGTGAAATGAATCCATTCATTATTTGTGGCTTTCCCTTAGTATTGCTAATCAATAATGCTATTATCTGTTTTTACTACAGCACACAGATTCCATTTAAAAAAAAACTGAAGCTATGCAAAGGTGACTTACGCTTTCATAGTAACATAGTGGGATACAGGAAGTGTAAAAGGGCAAAGGGGCCTTGAACTTCTTTATCGTACTGTCATATTTTCCGTGACATCCAAGATGAAAGATGTAGGAGGTAACAGGGCACTCCACTCTCAGAGGTGATGATGGGTTTGTGCTGAGCTATTGACACTCAAACCTGGGCCTCTCGTGATCAATGGCACTCAATTTGAAGACTACTGACTGGGGTTAATGGTGCAATCTGTGGCTTTGGAACGGAGTTCCTCTCAATGTGAAACTAATTGGCCCATATGGGGATTAAACTGGTAACAGTGTCCTCATTTGTCAAGCCATCGACTCGGCAGTCGACTCCAGTGGTGTTTGAGAACCGCCCCGAGTTCAATCAATGTCTTTTGAAAATCATAATGTCATAACTTGAGAAACAGGAAGAGATGATTGTTAAAATTTACAGGTGATTTGTCAAACCCAAATCATGTCAAGAAAATCACTATACATTAAATAATAAATGTTCTAGAATGTGCCAATTATTTTTAAATGACTATCCTTATGCTGTGGGCAACAACAGGCGATATCTCAACATTCCACTATGTTGTTCATTTCACTTCGAATTCCAGAATTACCCACCGAAACTATGAAGACGGGCCTTTAGACCCCCATTGCCCAGGAAGATGGGCCTTTAGACCCCC
>CABHPH010156780.1:37761-55985 GCA_902168325.1 Peromyscus nudipes | reverse complement strand
TAGATAGATAGATAGATAGATAGATAGATAGATAGATAGAGCATAAAGAAAGCCCATTCCATTTGTCTATTTGCCTGGCTATTTAAGCTGCTTTCACTGTGGGATAGTTATAAAAATGCTTTTATGAGCATATGAATGCCATTTAGTACACAAACATATGCATTTCTTTGGGATAAATGCCTAAGATTAGAAATGTTAGCTCCTAAGATGTATATGTGCTTGACTTTCTTGTTCAAGTTTCCTCACGTGGAAACTTACCTTTGCTACAAGCTAGAACTTCATCTATTACTTTGTATTTCATAGCAGGAAAATGTGTCATTTTCAAGGTTGATTAATAATTCTTACAAGTATATTCAGAACTTCATGATAAATTTTGCTGAATTCCATTTTGAGTACAATAATTCTGTAGCACATATGTATATACATATTTATGAGTATAACAATTTACAGATAAATTGTTATATTTGTCTTATTAGTGAATTTTATTTTGTATTATTTTGCCATTTGATGAGTAACTCCTTCCCAGTTCCTCAGTTTCACTGGTGTAGGATGGAGAAATAGTGGTTTTTCTGAAGAGAAATTATTAAGTAATTGCATAATATTTAATACTTCTTTACTCTTTAGGCACATAGAAACTAGAATAATGGCTGCCATGATAAGAACATATGATACAAAAGAGTATGAAACTTGTTCAAAATAGTCAAAATATCAATAAATATCCATCAACTGATGAGTGACAATGTGATGTATATGCAAAATGGAATATTATTGTATTACAAAGTTCTGACATTTATGAAACATGGATTGAGCTAAAAATCATTATGTTAAAAGAGATAAGACAAGCGGAATACAGGTAACTACATAACCTCACTCTTACATGGAACCTAAAAAAGCTCATCTCATAGAAACTGAGAGTAGAATGGTGGTTACTGGAAGAGAGAAGGAAGAAGAAAAGTTTCAGGCAAATGGTAATAAAAAGTCCTGTTATATTGTACTATAGTTTGATGGTAGGTAACAATAATTCACTGTACCCCCTCAAAAAGCTAGAACAGATTTTAAAAGTTTGTAGCATTAAGAAATGATAAATATTTGAAGACATATAGTTAACTTTTTTAAAGATTTATTTTTATTTCATTTGCATGTGTATGTGTGTGTGCACATGTGCCATGTGTGTGCACGTGACAACAGGGGCCAGAAGAGGTGTTAGCTCCCCTGGCTGTGGTCTGCCCAGTATGGGTGCTGGGAACTGAGCATTGTTTCTCTCTGAAAGAGCAGCATACACCCTTAACCACCAAGATAGATGTATTTAACTGATTTAAACATTATACAATGAATATATACTTCAAAATATCACAATACCCGAAAAATATGGACAGGTTTTATATTTTTTACAAAACATGCCAGTTAATATAAATTTAGTTTGAAAAATAAAGCAATTTTTTTTTTTTTGCAAAATGAATATAACCTTGTAAGTATTAAGTAAGAATGATCCTAAGAGATTCCTAAGGAATGAACTTGGAATGGGGCAAGACTTGATCTAAGGAACCACTATAAATTACTAGATAAGTAGAGGACTCAATGGAGGTATGTCAATACCAAATCATTAAGACTATCCTTATGGAATATTGGGAGGCACTATCCCTGAGGAAATGTGAATGAACTTCTACTTACCCCAAATAGGTATCTGACGACAGACCAAAGTATGGATACCACCAAAGTCCAACTTGGTGAACCAATGAGTTTTATTGAGGTTACTTATAGGAATATGGGTGAGGGGTTACTTACAGGAACAGAAATGACCCAAAGGCAGCTGTGTCATCAAAGCCCATCCCAGCACGGTTGACAGCTCACAGAGCTGGAAACCTAGAGCACACCATACAGCCTGCAGGCAGCTAAACATGGAGAGTGGCCTTTCCCAGTGGCTCAGTTGGTGTGAGTCTCTTCTCGGCAGCTCAGTTGGTCTTTGTTTCTTCCAGGGAGTTTGTTTTATTTCTGCTTCTTTCAAGTAGCTGGACTCATCTGAGAATGATGCTCAGTATTCTTTATTGTTTTTATACTCTTGAAGAAGGAAGGGCATAGTGAATACGGTCAGTTTCAGGGACTTCCCAGAGCTTTTTTTGAGTTCTTCTCTTAATGAGATTCCCTGCAGAATGGAGTATGCACCTTCCCTTAGAACATCCTGTTTGGGGTTGTTTTGTTTTAATCTCCCAATAAACATCCTCTCTTAAAATATCCTGTTGTTTCACTCCCGTTTTCACATCCTGTGTCTTAAGGAGTTTCCCTCTGAGATGCAAAGGTTTTCATCTCAGAGGAAACCACTCTACAACATTGAATAGTAGAAAAACAGGAAATGAAATGTCTTTTGAGGTCACTTGCTCACAAACTTCATCAGAGTATTATGAAAGAACACCCGAGATTATTCATTTGTCTTCTAGACAAGTCTATAAATAAGAATGTAATACAGCAGAATTAATGAAAGATTTCTAAGCAGTGGGATTTTTGATCAAGTCTCAGCTTTTCTGTGTGAAATTACAGGGAAATATGTAGTAAGACTTCTTTGTCACCCATAAAAATCAAGAAAATACTAGTATTTACGTCAGTATAAGGATGCATTTTATATGTCAACTTGACTGGGCAGAGAAATGCCCAGATAACAAGTGAACTATGTTTTCTAGGTGTATCTGTGGGGATGTTCCCAGTACTTATTCAGTATAATGAATAGAGATTATTCCCACCATGCGGATGGTTGTCATCCAGCCCCATGAAGGCCTGATAGACTTTAAAAGGTGAGCAAGGCCACATGTTAGAGGAGGCCTGTTTACCTTGAGGGGTCCAGGAAGCAAAAAAGAGAGACGGAAAAGGACCAGGAACCCATAATACCCTCCAAGGACAACACTGTCAATGGCCTGACTTCCTTCTGTTTAATAGGTCCCATCAGACCCAACGTTCCAACACAGGTTGTACAGTATTCTTATTTTTCTTACTCTGTTTGATATTTGATAATGATTGTCACCTTGACAAAAATCTAGAATCACCTCGAAGGCAAACCTCTGGTCAGATCTGTGAAGGGGTTTCTACACTAGGTTCACAGGGGTAGGGAGACCCACCTAACTATGGACAGTACCATTTCATGGGCTGAATCTTAGACTTAGTAGGAGAGGGAAAGTAAACTGAGGACCACTAGTCTTCATTTCCTGACGATAAGCATGATGTGACCAGCTGCTTCAAGTTCCTACCACTATGCCTCCCCACCATGATGGACTGGACTTTCAGTCTTTGAGCCCAAATGAACGCTTCTTTCCTGAATTTGTTTTTTGTCAGATATTTTGCAATAGCAATGACAGAAATGACAATTTGGGACATCTATGACTGCTTCTGGTTCTCAAGCCTTGAGGCCAAGACCTGCCCATCTTCCTAACTCCTATATCCCCACTCCAACTGAGACCTACTGGTAGTTATGTCAGCCACCCTGGTCTTTAGACCTGCTGACTCAGACTAAAGCATCCTCCCTGGTATCCTTGCTTGTAAATATCAGAACATGGAACTTCTTGGATTCCACAATCCTACTCTGGGGAACTGGGTCATGGGTATTTTACCCTTTCTACCTTCCTTCCATGTGTATATTTTTCCTCTATAAAAAGAGTCTCCAATTTTTTAATTAAAATTTCTTTTATATTTATTTGAAGTGTATGTGAGAGGCACACACTTCCCTGTAGGATGCACAATGGTGGTCAGAGGACAGCTTGAAAAAGTGACTCCTCTCCTATCATGTGGGTTCTGAGGCTCCATCTGAAGTAATCAGTCTTGGTATCAAGTGCCTTAATCCACTGAGCTATCTCACCAGCCCAATTTACTCTGGAATCAGTTTTTCTATATAGTGTAAGGCAAGGACTGATGATTGAATTTATTTTTGTCACATATGGATATTTAGTTACCACAGCATCAATTATTGAAAAGTCATTATCCTCAGATCTCTGTCTCCCACCTCCTTCCTCATATACTCACACACATACACACACACATATAAACACATACTCATGTGCACGGATCTATTCTGGAGTCTCTAATTTCATTGATTCAGATGTCTGTCCATATTTATGTACAGATCACACTCTGTTGATTATGGTAATTTTATAAGTCTCAAAATCAAGTAGTTATAAATTTTCAGACATTGCTGCTCTTTAAAATTATTCTGACTATTTTAGATTATTTTCATTTCCATAAAAACTTTAGAATCATCTTGTCAGTTTACACACAGACACATGTGCATGAACACACACACACACACAACCACTGATATCTTTATTAATACTTTCAGAATCCCAAAATAAATTGGTAGACGATCAACATCTTTAAAACATTAACATTTCCAATCCATGATCACAACATATGTTTTAGTATGAAGATCATGTGTTACAAATTTGATCTCTAATATAATAGTGATAAGGATCAGACTGGATCCTTTAGCATCAGGTTGGGACATAGCTCAGTGGTAGAGCACTTGCCTGACATTCATGGGGCCCTAGGTTCCATCCACAGAACACAGAATTGAATTCCTAATAAAAAGAATGAGTTCTGTCCCCCCTCTTTCTTTTTTATGCACCGTTACCTGTTATTGGTTGTTTCTTCTCTTTTGGGGGGCCCACCACCCAGCTCCCAAATAAATCACACATGGAGGCTTATTCTTAATAATAAATGTCCGGCCTTAGCTTGTCTTGTTGCTAGCCAGCTTTACTTAAATTATCCTATCTAGCTTTTGCCTTTGGATGCTGTGGATACGTTCTGTATGCTGTGAATGTGTTGCTCTGATTGGTTGGTAAATAAAATGCTGATTGGCCAGTGCCAGGCAGGAAGTATAGGTGGGACAAGCAGAGAAGAGAATTGTGGAAACAGGAAGGCTGAGTCAGGAGTTGCCAGCCAGACACAGAGGAAGCGAGATGTAAAAGTACCAGTAAGCCACAAGCCACATGGCAACTTATAGATTAATAGAAATGGGTTAATTTAAGATGTAAGAACAGATAGCAAGAAGCCTGCCATGGCCATACAGTTTATAAGTAATATAAACGTCTGTGTGTTTATTTGAGTCTGAGATGTTGCTGGCCCTCCTGGGACTGGAGATAACTCCAGCTACATTTGGGCTTTTACCTTTCTCTATTTCTGTATATCTTTCATTATTTCTTACTCCATGACTTGCTGTGCTGCTGGGTGGCTGCCCCCCCCCACCATGTCCTCCTCCTTCTCTGGCTAATTCTTCTCTCCTCCCAGATTTCTTCCTCTTTATCTTCTCTCTGCCCCCCAGCCCCACCTATCCTTTCTCCTGCCTTGCTGTTGGCTGTTCCGTTCTTTATTAGACCATCAGGTGTTCTACACAGGCACAGTAACACAGCTTCACAGAGTTAAACAAATGCAACATAAACAAAAGTACCATATCTTAAAATAAATATTCCCCAAAACTTACCTTTCAGCTTTCTACCATATGATGATGTCATATCAAGATCTTTCCTAAATTTAGCTCTCTTGGCTTTGGAATTCCTAACCTCTAAACTATAAGAAATAAATCTCCCATCTTTATAAATCACCCAGTTTCAAATATGCTGCTATAGGAGCTCGAAAATGGAGCAAGACAGCATTTTCTTACCACTGAATTAGTAAGTTTTCAAATAATTTTTAGTTTTCAATGTTCAGGTCTTATATATCTCTTAATTTTATTCTTAATTTTTTTGGCTTGCTATAAATTGCATCTTAATTGTTTTTAAGCCTTCTTCAATAGTGCTTCTTTATGAATTTGACTTTATAATTATTTGTTGCTAGCATATAAAAATGAAACTAGCATTTATATATCAATCTTATATAATAGAATGTCGCTGTTTGAACTTGTGAATCTCTAGTAGTTTTATATAAACTTCTTGTAATAGTTAATCTTAACTGTCAACTTGATTGATCTGAGATGAACTAAGAGATATGTCTCTGGACTAGTGTATGGAGTCCTGGGATTAGCTGAGGGTGGGATAGACCCTTCCCCGGAATGGACAGCACCTTCCCCCAGCACTACAGATGAAAAGAGGTCTGAGGGGAAAGGAAGTCTGCTTTTGCCTGCCTTCCTCCCTCCCTGCTGGTGAGTGAATCCACTCTGTTGCTGCTGCTACTGTTGCTATCCTTTGCTGACATTGCTTCTTCAGCCTCTCAACATGGACTGGAGACCAGTGACTCTCCAGGAACCCTTCAGGCCTTCAGTGCTGGATGGGGACTGGCGAGACATCTAGTGTCCTGGACTAGCTGCTGGATTCTCTAGCAGGCACATAGCATTGCGTGAATCAATCTAAAAACAAAACAAACCAACAAACAAACAAACAAAAAACTCTTCTGTAATATATATGTGTGTATGAACACACACACACACACACACACACACAAACACAAACACACATGCACACACATTGTAGCAGGCTTTCTTGGTCCACCAGCCCCCAAATCATGACACAGAGACTTGTTATTAATTATGAATGCTCAGCCTTAGCTTAGGCTTGTTTCTAGCTATCTTTTTTTTCTTTAACTTAAATTAACCCATTTCTATTAATCTATGTGCTGCCCCAGGCTTACATACCTCATCTACTTACTCTCCCTTCTGCTTTCCTGATTCCTCTGTGTCTGTCTGTCTGGACCCGGCTGGCTGACCCTGGGTGGATGGATGGCTCCCCTTTTCTCTCTACCAGCCAGCCCCATCTATCCCTCCTTTGCCTAGCTATTGGCTGGTCAGCTTTTTATTAGACAAATCAGATGCCTTAGCCAAGCAAGGTGAAACAGCAACACATCTTTACATAGTTAAACAAATGCAGCATAGACAAAAATAATACACCTTTACATATTTAAACAAATGCAGCATAAACAAATGCAACACATCTTAACATAGTTAAACAAATATTCTATTCCACAACAATATGTGTATGTGTTTCCTCTAGAGAACTCCAACTAATACATTCCCTGTGTGTATGATCTCATGAGCAAAAAGAAAAAAAAAAGTTTGATTTTTTTCTTCCTAATTTGTATGCGTGTATTCCTTTGTTTTGTTTGTGTTGGTTAGAATTAATGGAAATGATCAGAGAGGGAAGGGTATTCCACTACTAAGTTGAAAGTTAACTGTAATATTTTTGTTGCTACCTTCTGTAACACTGAGAAAGTCTCTGTATTCCTAGTTTAATCACAATTATTACCATAAATTTAGCATGATTTTGTTAAAGGCTTTTTTTCATCCACTGAAAGTTATTTTCTTTTTCTTTGTCCCATCAGTATAGTAAGCTGTGCCAGTTTATTATTTATTTCTGTGGGTGTGCATATGGCACAGGGTTCATGTCAAGTCAGAGAACACCTTGTTGGCATGGGTTCTCTCTTCCACCTTGTGGGTCCCAAGGACCAAACTCATGTTGTCAGGCTTGGTGGTAAGTGCCTGTACCTGCTGAGCCACCCCAAGGCCACATTTTGGGGGGGGGCGGTTCGAGACAGGGTTTCTTTGTGTAGCTTTGGAGCTCAGTAGACCAGGCTGCCCTCGAACTCACAGAGTGAGTTCTCTGCCTCCCAGGTGCTGGGATTAAAGGTGTGTGCCACCACCGACCAGCTGATTTTTTTTTAATGTTAAAACTAATCTTGCACTCCTGGATAAGCTCATTTAGTTATGCTGTGTTATTCTTTTTATATATTGCTGAATTTTATTCTTTTGGTTTTTTTTTTGGGGGGGGGACAGGGTTTCACTGTGTAGCCCTGGCTATCCTGGAACTCACTTTGTAAACCAGGCTGGCCTTGAACTCACAGAGATCCACCTGCTTCTACCTCCCAAGTATTGTGATTAAAGGTGTGCGCCACCACCACACAGCTGAATTTTATTCTTTAAAGACTATCACATCTCTCACCATAAAAGATATTTCTCTACAGTCTTATTTTCTTGTAATGTCTTCTTTTCAGGGATATATTGATCTTATAAAATGAATTAGAAAGTATTTGCTTTGTTTTATGAAAGAGGTTGCATAAAATTAATACTTTCTGTGTCTTAAATATTTAATAGAATCCACTGATGAAGCTCTCTGGACCTGGAGTTTTTTGAGTTTTGCTTTTTTCCCCCCACATATTGGATGTTTCTGATCTCTGTTTCATCTGTATCAGTTTGTACTCACATCCCTTAGTGAGTGAGCTCAATTTGCATAAACTGTTGTATGTTGGTGTTAAGCTAATCATAATATCTTCTAATGTCTGCCTATATGTAATAATAGCCTTCTTTCATTCCTGATGATGCTAATTTCATTATTTGCTTTTTGCCTAGTCATATTAGAGCCTTGTTAACATTCAGAAAAATATTTCAGTTTCTATAAACATGAGAGGAAAATTCTTTTAAAAATATTTTTATAGAGCATGGCTTTTGTTATTTTTAAAGACTTATTTTTGTTATTTTTGTATTACGTATACATGCAGGCATGTGCACATGAGTGTTGGTACCCTGGAGGCCAACAGAGGCCATCACATGCCCCAGAACTGGAGTTACACTTGTGAGCTGCTATGTGAGCACTGGAAACTGAGCTGAGGTCCTCTGCAAGAACAGCTAATGCTCTTAACTGCTGAGCCACCTCTTAAGCCCCAAGACGGCATTCTTAATGTCCTTCTGGTGACCCCCATGCAAAACCAGGATAATACTCGTTTATAAACTCTTGATACTGGTTAATTTCTCTTTTGTACCCTCTTTGGATTCTGTTTCTTCAACTACTTCTCATCTGTTCACTTCACATGTATTTTGTACTTAGTATGTGGAAAATGGCATGTAAGTCATAGAATCACAGGGTCTTTGTTCTTGTAGAGTTTACACTTAGGACTTGAGACGGTGTCATGGTGTCAGGTCAGCTGTGATGGTGCATTGTGTTTAATTCTAGTGCTTGGGTGACTAAGTCAGGAGGATCACATCTATTGGACTTTGTTTTGTTTTTGTGAAATGAGTTTTGTGTGTGTGTGTGTGTGTGTGTGTGTGTGTGTGTGGTGTGCTTTCAGAAGAGGCATGGAAGATAATTATTTATAGATACAGAAATTCTGTGTTATTTTCTTTTTCTATGATAACTAGAAGAAAATTGCTTCTCTTCCCAACTCGTTTGTTTGTTTATGTGTTCAGCCTATAGCCCAGGCTGGCCTTGAACTCACTATTTCCTGCCATTCTCTCCCAAGAGCTGGGATTACACGTGACAGCATGCTGCCTCTCTTCCTAACTTTTAAGTAGATCCTCTCTTAATTTGCTGCTGTGGTATGCATTCAACTTGCTATGGATTCTATTTTCAACATTTTATCGTCAATGGGGGACCTTGTTTTATGAGAAGATTTAGTTTTTGCCCCCAAAGATTTGCTAGCTGTCTGGAACTCTTCCAATGACTGGTAACTGCAGTTTCTCTTCAGCTCTTTGCAGCCTTCTAGACATCAGGAGTTCCTTCAACAAGAGAAGAAACAACTTGCTGACACTAATAGCAATTGTATCAGACTTAAATAGTGCTTTAAAAGTACTTGTTTCGGTGGGCGCTCCACCTCAACCCCTGGCACCCTGGCATCCCTATACCCAAAGAGTCTGGAATGTTTGGAAGGAGTCTGGTGGAAGATCCGCCCTGGCTCCCTTCCCCATCTCTTTCCCTAAACCCGCCCCTTCAAAGCCCGCCCCTTCAAAGCCCACCAAACACAGCTCCTCCCCAACCCTGCCCCTTCAAAGCCTGCCCCTTCAAAGCCTACCAAACACAGTTCCTCCCTCAGAGAGGATCAGGACAACTCCCACAGGGGATATATAAGCAGCATCCCAGAAAACAGACTGGTGGTTCTTCCAGTCTTATCCCCTTCTCACTGTGGGTCAGGGAATCGCCCGGGAGCTCTTTACTCATTAAACCTATGCTTTTCCTGTTTCGGTCTGATTCTGTTTGTTGCGATGGTGGAGAGGTCTTCAGGAGACCTAACATTTATCAGTACTTAATGGCCATTCAACACCCCAAGAAAAGATAGGTTCCCCCTGTAGCATGAATCTTAAAAGTTCTTATTAATAAAATCAAACTTGAGCCAGGTATTGGGGTGAACACTGGAAGGTCAGAGAGACAGAATAAGCCACAGTTATCTCACCTCACCGGATCCTCAGCTGGTCTTGTTTCCTCAGACTGGATGCCCCGAGCCCTCATCCAGAATGGGTCTCAGCTGAACTGCTGCTAGAAGCCTGAAAGCTTAACCAGCCACATGCTTCTCCAGGCCAAAGGCTTCTCCAGGCCAAAGGCCTCTAGTTTCTGGTCCTCACGCCTTATATACCTTTCTGCTTTCTACCACCACTCCCTGGGATTGAAGGCGTGCTTTCTGGGATTAAAGGCTGTGTCACCATGCTTGGCCTTTTCCAATGTGGCCTTGAACTCACAGAGATCCAGAGGGATTTCTGTCTCTGGAATGCTAGGATTAAAGGCGTATGCTACCACTGCCTATCCTCATGTTTAATATTGTGGCTGTCCTGTTCTCTGACCCCAGATAAGTTTATTAGCATACACAATATTTTGGGGAACACAATACCACCACATCCCCCCTCATCTGATTCAATGGTAGAAACAATCTCCATTAAGACTACTGTATCTTGAATATGATATCTTGAAATCAACGAAGGGGAAAACATTATATCACAGGCTGAGTGAACCTGAAAACTAATTGTAAGGGTCTGTAAAAAAAAATGTGGTAGAAAGTGAAAGAAAAGCAAGAGGGAAGGAAAGAAATGAATGTTAATTAGATATCTATTCTTTGCCGGGTAGAGGGTTGGAGTTTCTCATGCTGCCTTGTTTGACTTTTAGAAAAGCCCAGTTCACATGTGTAGTAATCATAATTATTCCAGCCTAGGAGTGTGGGCACAGAAGTTCAGAAATTTGTTGAAGGTAATATCACCAACACAAAAATATTCTTTTCCTGAACTAGTGGCTCTTAAACTGGTTTTATTTAAAAACAAAACAAACAAAAATGAAACAGAGCACCTGAAAGACAGTAACCTGTGATGGCGATTCTTGGTTGTCAGCTTGACTATATCTGGAATTAACAAAAAAACCTCAAAATGGAGGGGCACTCCTGTGAGGGACTTTTGCTTGATTTGAAGTGGGACAACCCACTTATAATCCAGACCTTTAAGGAGGGAAGACACATCTAGGCCATGCCTTCTACTAGAAGCCGATATAAGGACATGGAAGAAGGAGACTTTTGCTCTTTGCCTGCTTGTCCTTGCCTTGTTAGCAAGTCCATTCCTTCACTGGCATTGGAGCCTACCTCCTTAGCATTCTTGTGTATACTAAAGGCCAGTTGAGATATCCAGCCTTGTGGTCACTGAACAATTACTGGATTCTTGGATATTCCATACATAGGCAGCCATAGTTGGTTTAGCTGGACCACAACCTGTAAGTCATTCTAACAAATCCCCTTTCTATATGTACATATAGAGATTCATTCTATAAGTTCTGTTCTCAAGAGAACACTACTAATACAAAATGTTACCAGGAAAAAATACACATAAACTTATACACATACACATTTATTCTGTTTGGAATGTTCAGCTTCCTGAGCATATAGGTTTATGTCTTTTGCTAAGTTTGGGAGATTTTTTTTTTCATGCATATTTCTTGTAGAATGTTTTCTGCCTTATCTTTATTTCCTTTCTCTTCCCGACTCAAATGGCATAAATAGTATGTGTTTCCTCCTGATCTCGCAGGTCCCTGAGGCTTTGTTGAGTTAAGTTTTCATTGTGCTCTCTTTTCATGGCCACATTGGTTCATTTCTGTGGTTCACATTCAGGTTCACTGACTCTCTCCTCTGTCTCCTCTGTTTCATTGTCGAGCTCACCAACTGACTCTTATTTCGGTTGTATTTTTCCATTCAAAAATCCATTTTAGCTTTCACTCCTCCCCGTTTGGCAGACAGCTGCGCCATTTCCTGCAGTACCAGCTGCATCCCCAAGGCATGATGGTGAGGCAGGAGTGACTGGGTTTGTCTGTATGGAGCACCTGGTCACCAAACATGCTTTATATTCAGCAAAAAGGACATTGTAACTACCAGTGCATCTTCTCTGTGATCTCGACTACAAGGTCTTCATGTTCCAGTATGATTCCACTCACAGCTAGTCCACGCCACAGTTGAGGCAAAGAACAAGAAGCTTGTCATTAAGGGGTAGGCCATCTCCCTCTCCCAGGATTGAGAGTCCATGTCTGAGTCAGGGTTACTACTGCTGTGATAAATCACCATAACCAAAAGCAAGTTGAGGGAGAAAAGGGTTTATTTGGCTTATGCTTCCACATCACTGTTCATCATTGAAGGAAATCAGGACAGGAACTCAAAAAGGAAAGGAACCTGGAGGCAGGAGCTAATGCAGAGGCCATGGAGGGGAGCTCCTTACTGGCCTGCTCTCTATAGCTTGCTCAGCCTGCTTTCTTATAGAACCCAGGACCACCAGTCCAGAGGTAGCCTTACCCACAAGAGACTGGGCTCTTCCCCCACTGATTAAGAAAATGGTCCACAGGCTTGTCTGCAGCCATATCTTTTGAAGGCATTTTCTCAATTGAGGTTCCCTCCTCTCGAATGACTATAGTTGTGTCAAGCTGATATAAAACTAGCCAGCATACCCCACTAACATCAAATAGGGTGATGATAATGCCAAGCACGTGGTGAAGACTGCTTGTATCCTCATTACCTTGGAGAAGGCGGGGCCTCACCTGAGGGGTGGAGCTGAAGGACTGTTGTCTCAGCCACTTCTGGCTCTCTGATGTCTTTTCTTATTAGAGCACCAGTATGATGATATCCACACTTACAACCCTATTTTACCTTACTTTTACCCTTATAGACTCTGTCTCTAAATATAGCCACAATAGAGATTATGGTTCCTAATATGAATTGGGTGGAAACACCTTTCAGCCTATAGCACGCTGGATGGTTAGGTTCCTGATTCTCTTCTGAGCCTCCTCTGACTTGGCTGCAGAGTGAGACAGAGATGCTTCTCAGTCTTTTAGCTACAAGGAATTGAGTTCTGCCAACTGCCACATGGGCTTGAAAGTCAAATTTCAAGAAGGAATGCATCCTGGCTGGCACTTTGACCTCAGCCTTGCAGGACCCTTACATGAGGACTCAGCTAGCCTGTGCCTGGATTGCTGACCTCCAGAAGCCTGAGAGAAGGAAAGCATGAGGTTTCAAGCCACTACTTGTGGCCATTTGTTGCAGTGCAGTACAAAACTGATACTGCATTTCAATGTCCAGGTCTTCATCTCTGTGATCTAATTCTTCACCACTCTCCATAGTGTACCAGCAGCACAAACAAATAGCAATTGTAAACATTTCTGGACGTGTTTCACGATTTGGCTTCAGCAAAACCGGCACAAACTTGATGAACTTCTTGCCATATGAAGTAAGTGGGCTTGCTGGAGAAGAGTCTCCTCTGCCAAAAGTTGGAGGAAACAACAAAGGGTAATAAAATTTATCAGGGAAGATGGTAACAGATGGACTGTAGGCTTTAAAAAAAATGAATACTGGAATCTCTAAGGTGAATGAATCTCTTATGACTAACCAGGGAAGACAGGTTTTACAAAATATACAGGGAAAAAAAAGCAGAGTTGAACTTTTCATGAAAAAGATTGAAAATAAAAAGTTTAAAGGCACAAATCTATGATTAGCTCAAAAAAGTACATCTGTGCCAAGAACTTAATCAAGGAATGAAATGGAACAATTTTAATAAGGCACATAATAATGAAATGTCTCAAATTAAGAAACATAAGAGAAAAGGCAACATCTCTACAGTGCAGATAACATGAACGCTGGCATGATTGTGAAATCAATCTCTCTCTCTCTCTCTCTCTCTCTCTCTCTCTCTCTCTCTCTCTCTCTCTCTCTCACACACACACACACACACACACACACACACACACAAAATAGTTTCCAGCCCAGAAGACAAACCTGTCAGTCACTTCCTGCCCATTTCCAAATTCCAAAAGAAGCTGGGTCCAGGATGCAGCATGAGTCTCCTGCTAGCCAAGCACCATACTATCTTCTCCTCAATTAAATCTTCTGGGTGAGCTACAAATGTTTCTTTTGTCACTAAGCACTGCAGGTGGGCCTTGTTAGCTCCCAGTTTACTGCCAGATTGTTAGGCCCACTGCTCAACTGAGCACTGTCATTTCCTCCTCTTCCCACACTTGCTACCTCCACTCTCAAATCACAACTGCTTAACACTCCCACTCTTCCTTTAGACGTCTACCTCCTCATGTGCCTCCACATGGCTTCACACGGTGGAGACAAAATTCTCTTCCCCATCTGACATCAACTTATTTCCTATATATCCTTTCCCAAAGACTTGGGTCTTTTAGGGAAAGAAATTTTGAAACTCTTTTGATGAGAAATTGAAAGACCACAGAGACAGGATCTTCTATTCACAATAATCTCTCTTCGATATAAAAAAAACTCTGTGGTCCTCTTATTAAACACATCTCTTCCCTTCTATATGTCCCTGGGTCTTGACACCTAAGAAAATATAAATTCCGAGTACAAGAGAAGAGGATATTACCAGACCTATGTCTGTACGTGTACTGCACGGAAGCCAATCCTGGTGAAACAAGGGTTGATGGGAAGAAATCCAGCACCCTGAGAGGGTAGAGAGGCTACCATTCCCTCAACAGAAAAGACCATCATCTTGGGGAACCCAAGTAGACAAAAAAGCTTCTATGGGGAGGGGAAGGCAACTCAATGGGCCAAGGGAAGGAAGATTACATGTTGACTCGAGTCTTCCTCATCCAGGGCATATGTCTTTTTTCTTTGACCAGAGCATCACCAGGAACATTGGAAGTTTCTGTAATTCTTTAGATAAACATGTTACTTTGCTACAAGCTAAACCCCACATTATTCATTCTGCTATAATTAGAAGGCCATCAGATGTTCTGGGTTCTATAAAGTCTACTTCTTGCTGAGTGGATGCATCTGTCCTTTACACTGCTGCTGACATCAGACTCCAGCTCCCTTGAACTTCCAACTCAGACTGAACACAGCAACTGCCCAGGACTCTTCCAGTCCTCCAGAGCTAGTGTGGGACTGTGGAGGCATCCAGTCTCCTGAACTGAGCAGCTACCAGGTTCTCAGTCTCTCCAGCATGCAAAAAGCCATTGTTGGACAACCCAGTCCTTGTAGGTGGAAGTTTCTGTTCCATAAACTGCTCCTAAGTAACCACACAGAGGCTTAATATTAATTATAAATGCTTGGCCAATAGTTCAGGCTTATTTCTAGCTAACTCTTACATTTAAATTAACCCATATTTCTTATCTATGTTTTGCCACATGCCTCATGGCTTGTTGCCTCATTTTCTACACACCCTGATTCCTCTGCATCTGCTTATCCACTGACTCCACCCTTCTTCCTTCCAGCATTCTCTCTGCCCCCCAAATCCTAGCTAGCTGCCAATCATTTTTTTTTAATTAAACCAATTCAAATGACAAATCTTTACAGTATACAAAAGGATTATTTCACAGCCTTTCCTCCTTTTGTCTAATTAAAAAGGCAGGTTTTTAACTTTAACATAGTAAAATTATGTACAACAAAACAATTATTAAGTAAGAATTACAGTTACAATATCTAGTTTATTTATATTTGGCAAATTTAGAGAAAATACTCTATTATTTATCTTATCTTTGTGACTCTAAAGTTTTATACCTAATTTACCTTGTGTCATAACTAAGGAAAACTTTAACTATGACTATCTAGTCTTTAACTCCTTCAAAGACCCCAGAAAGATGAAATGTTACCTAATGACAAGGACATCCAGCTGCCTGGACAGTCACCTATGTTCTTCTGTAATGTTGGGGGCATCTAACTGTGACCTACAGGTCTAGTATATCTGACAGACATTTCTGAGAAATAGGGAATTTTGGAGGACTCTCCTACCTTGTCTTGGCAAAGTTTGGCAGTTACCTTTTCTGCATCTTGCTGCAGTATGGATAGTATATTGTCAGCACTTGAGGCAAGGGCAGTTTCTTTGCCCAAATGGCTAGCTTTTGCCATAAAGAAAGCAAACTCCATGTGGAAGTCCTTCAAGGCCCATCATCTTCTTTTGAAGTAAATCAGTACTGTCAGGAGCAGATGTGTCTTATTGTTATAAAAAGTCTTTTGTTATTAAACATATTAAATGCCATATTCTGTAAGTTTTTGAAGTGTTTGAAGACTATCTAAATATATTTGTGTATGACCTTGAAAACAAACCTAACAGGACTATAAGTTTCACTATTATAGATGACTATTAATCTTTATTTCTTAATTATACATTACATTTTTAAATGAGCTACATAAACACAATACCCTAAATAAGAATAGAAACATACATATAAAAAATTTAACTTTAAATTTGCATCAATAAACGAAAATCCATACCAATGTAAAATATTTTGAGATTAATAGTTGTTTGTTGGATTAGAGTATAGTCAATAATCTACCCTTTTATCTCATCATTTCGATTCCTTTAGAATGAGATCTTTGAATTTAATTCCTTTGTCTATCCTTTTTCTGACTATAACCAATAATAACTTGTAACCAACCCCCCTTAAATGATAATAAGCATCTATAACCCATCGTTTGGGAATGTGGGCATTGTTCTCTAGACTACTTCTTGTTGTTTGTGGGCACTGACATCTTTAGGGGAACCTTGAGAAAATGAGGATAATTGTTAAATTTTGGTTGAAGTAGGCTGTGAAGCTGGATCACCTCAGCCAGTAGCCTTGAAGCTCTTCTGGACGCTGAAATCTGAGAAAATTATAACAGAGATGCTCTGAGATGTTGGATCATATGGACCATCCATTTTTATTGGTATTTGGTCTCCTTGTTCTGAAAATATATAAACTTTTAACAGTAACATACATTTTTGTTTTAATACAAGTATAGACTGTGTGTTGTACACATGTTACCCAAATATGATTTTTTTGTTTTATGTTTGGGCAGGTAAAATATATGTTATATGTCTTATTGTTTTCTAGGTTTATTTTTACATCTGTAGCCAGAATTTTAGAAGGGGTCTTCCCCAATCAAACTTTATTTTCTTTAACCTGGAATGAATCCACAGCTTCTCATTTCCTGTGAAAATAAAAGCATAACTTCTCCCCCAAAGTAACATATCTCTTGACTTCCATTTTGAAGCTAAGACATTTTTACATTATATAGGTTGGTTTAATCCAGCAATTTACATAATCCAATGTGTCTTAGCAACTGTCATTCCTTCGTTAGCAATCAGAAAATCTGAAGACAACACAGTAACATACAGAATGCAGACTCCCTGTGTACTTCCCATCTTTATGTGGCTTATTATACTTTTATTACTCTATTCCTTTTTTAAGGACTTTACTTTATTATTTTAAAACTATGTTTTTAAATCTAAGACTGCATGTGCTCTTTTTCATCTCTCTCCCAAGCCTATGTATATTTTTAAACACACTGTAACCCATTTAGAAGTTTTTTTTTCCATCTGAAACTGTCTTTAGTGTATACCTGTAATATTTTTTCTGACCTCATGAACCTTTAGACTGCTAAGTGGTGTGGCTATGACCTCCACCTCTATTTTGGTGGCTGAGTCCCTCCAGCAGGAAGCTGCCAGGAGATGCTTTTCTGTACTGTGGCCCACATGAGAGACTGTGGAAACTTGTCACATGGCTTAGCTCATGGCTGGTGTGAAAGGCTGCAGGAACCCACCATGTGGCTTATCTCATGGTGCACTGGCTGCTCAAGCCTGAAGGCAGTGGCCAGGAGACTTGTCCCTTTTCTGCAGCCAGCAGGAGAGACACGAGACTAGGAAGCCACTCTTGGCTCTGTTTCTGTACATCTTGAACCCTTTTCCAAGATCTCTCAGGTTTTATGTGGATGTAGTTTCCTACTTTGGGTGCCATTTGTAGGCAGAAATTTCTGTCCCACAAGCCACTCTGTAACCACACAGAGGCTTAATATTAATTATAAATGCTCAGCCAATAGCTCAGGCTTGTTACTAGCTAACACTTGCATTTTAAATTAACCCATATTCCTTATCTATGCTTTGCCACATGGCTCATTTTATTTTCTTTTTTGGAAGAAGGTATGGGAAATTTGAGTTTACTTATTTATTTATTTATTTATTTATTTATTTTACATACCAAACACAGTTCTCCCTCCCTCTTCTCATCCCATTTCCTTCCCCTACCTCCTTTTTACCCCCCCAT
>CABHPH010156780.1:0-36586 GCA_902168325.1 Peromyscus nudipes | reverse complement strand
TCAGCAGAGCCCAGCATACTGAGCCTAGGCAGGTCCAAGCCCCTTCCCACTGTACCAAGGCTGTGCAAGGCATTGAGTGACAAATCTTTACAGTGTACAAAAAAATTATTCCACAGCACAGTTCCCATCTGTAAGATAATTATCCTATTTTATAACACACTCAAATATACACAATCAGTTGTGTTCCCCTAGAAACTCATGTCCACCATCCAAGTCTCTTTTGGAATCAAAGAACTTCTGTGAGATTCTGAGATGTTTTGTCAGGTTAACATTGAAAGAGTTCTCAATTGCCTTTCTCAAATGGTGACTTTATCATTCTCTGTTGTGTCCATGGTGACTTTATTATGATTCTTTTGTGTCTGTCTACTTAGGCTTCTACATAGTTGCTGAACTTTGGTGTTCAGACCCCTGTGGATTCATTCATAGCACATGTTCAAGCTCTTGACTGCTATATAATTTTGCTGTGAACAAGAGTCTCCAAAGAATTTTAGTAGCTCTTTCTCTGCACCTCTGTGTTTCTCTTGGAGGAACTGTGACTGCACTGTTAGCCTTCACACGAAACTCATAATAATTTATTGTTTGCTTTTTAAATTAAAAGGGTTTCTTCATAGGTCTTACTTCCTCTCTTGATCATAAGTCATTGTCCTTTGAAACCAGAACCTTGAAGTTGGCAAGATGGATCAGCAGGTAATGGCCCCTGCCTCCAAGTCTGGTGACCTGACTTTGACACCCAGGGCCCACATGGTATAATAGAACTGACCCTTGCAGGTTGTCCTCTGACTTCCACAGGAGTGCCATGGCATGCTCAAACCACCACCACCACCACACACACACACACACACACACACACACACACACACACACACACACACAATGAGTAAATTAAAATGTTTTAAAAATTTAAAATTAGAGCCTTATACTTTTATAATTTATTTATTTTTATTTTATATGCACTGTGTCTTTGCTTTTATGTACTTCTGTGCAAGGATATCAGATCACCTGGAACCAGAGTCATGGACAGTTGTGAGCTGTCATGTGGGTGCTGGGAATTGAACCCAGGTCATCTGGAAGAGCAGTCATTGCTCTTAACCACTGAGCCATCTCTCCAGCTCCATAATTTTTTAGTCAGTACATAATACCTTTGGAAAGTCATTAGCATGACACTCCCATATCACATCTGTTAACATGGCCACAACTGAATGTACTACCTAGGAGGAAAAAAATGTGTGTGTGTGTGTGTGTGTGTGTTTTCTTTAGTCATCATAGCCCCTAAATAGTGCTGGGCATATAATATGTATTTTGACTCTTCAGTATCATGTAGCAATTATACATGAACCATCTCATATCAATTCATAGACATGGAATAGACATTGGAAGGTAATACACACATACAAATTACATAGTATCATATATAGGGGTATGTATGTATGTATGTATGTATGTATGTATGTATATGTCATCTCAAAGTCACAGACAGGCCACTGAGTTCTGTTGACATTCTTGAGACTCGTTTCAATATTTACCATGACCTCAAGGTTTGCTGAATTGATGTTAATTGATAATTAAGATTGCTTATCTATGTGTTGCCATCTCTAAGAAGACTGTTTCCTGACACTGAGTAAGATCTGTTGTGTGTGACATTTGACAAGGTCCGAACAGTAGGCACAGGATGTTCATATTACTGCATCTACAGTGTGGTCGATGGTATTTAAACAAGTGGTGCAGAACTAGTCTCTAAACCTAGAGTCTGTGTTAAATAGTAGAAGGGTTTTCAAGGGTCACAATAGAAGATAGTGGCATGTCTGTGGTTCTGAGTGAATGAGATCACTGTGTGTATTAGCTGTCCAAGTCCATTCCATGCCTATGACTCAATATTAGACTGTTCATGTCTAAACACTATAGCACTCTGAAGAGTTAAAACACATATGGAGAAGATCTATTAACAAAATTCAGGCACAAGACTAATAAGCCTTAATAAATATTTTAAAAATAAAATACAGTCCATCTGGGAGAAGCATAAGTTTTATTTCTATTCGTCAGGGCGAGCCACTCACTGACTCAGAGTTCTACCTTTTTCTACTAACTTGGAAAAATTAGTCACTCTGTGTGGTGACTTGAACATCACAACTAAAGGTCTCATGTTTGATTTGCATAATTTGTGAATACTGTCCATACATATTAGAATATTCCTCAAGGTTGGAAATTATGTAATGGCAAAAGAAAACACCAAATATGGAGCTGGAGAGATGGCTCAGCAGTCAAGAGCACTGGCTGCTCTTCTAGAGGTCCAGGGTTCAATTCCCAGCACCCACATGGCAGCTCGTAACTGTCTGTAACTCCAGTTCCAGGGGATCTGGCACCTTCATGCAGACACACATGCAGGCAAAGCACCAATGTACATAAAATGAAAATAAATAAATTAAAAAAAGAAAATACCAAATATTTGTGTCATATGTATACATTTCTTTCAAAGATCTTAGAGGATGTTATTTAAAATGAAGAAGGAGACACAGCTTTTGACCAAGCCATGTTTTCCTTAATTCATTTGCAATAAACGTCCATTCTTTTAGTAGAACTTTTATAATTGGGAGGAGGGCGGTCTAGAAAATGTAGTCCCTTTCAAATTTCCAATTCCCAGACAGAAACAATAGCTTCTTCTCTTCCTCCCTCCCTCTCTGCCTCCCATCGCTCTCTTTCTCTCTCTTCTCATGTGTGCATGTGTGTGTGTGGAGACCAGAGAGCAACATTGGGTATCTTCCTCTATTGTCCATCTTATTATTTGATACAGGGTCTCTCAGTGAACCTGGAGTTCATCAGTTTACTAGACAGCCTGACCACCAAGCCCTGGGGATCTTCCTGTCTCTGCCTCTCAGTGCAGGGATCACAGGTATGCACAGCCACACCTAGATTTTTATGTGGAGGCTGGGGGATCTGAACCATACAAGCACTGTACTCACCGAGTCATTTCCCCTAGGGTGAGAGGTTGTGTGTGTGTGTGTGTTGGGAACCATCCTAGGGCCTTGTGCATGCTAGGCACTCTAGTGTACCACCACCACCCTTACTTTTCCCCTAGACATGTCTTTGGTTAATGAAGTTTTACATCAAGAAGAGAGGTAGGGTTGAGATAGGTAAGTTCTTCATATGTAAACTTTTAAATAGTGGAAATGTTTTTCCTTGAACTTTCAATCACAAAAGTTCCAGAATAGTAAGTACTCTTGAAAATTTTACTAGAGCTATTTGATACTATTGACTCTCGGGAGCACCCACTATCCAGAACGTCACTGTGGAGAGGAACAGAGAGAGAAAAGGTAGAGGGGGCCAACTTCTCTGAGCAACTGGGGCCCTGATGAGTGGGTTCCTAGCAGAGAAAGGAACAGATGGCAGTCCCAGGCAGGACACTGCTGAGATTCAGCTTGGCTTATAAGAGGTTGCCTGCTGCTCCTTCTCTCCACTGGGCCTGAAAGAAGAATGCGTTCCTGACTCTGCCTGCAGAAGTTCCAGGAGCGGAGCCTGCAGCAAAGGACTCGTTTACAAATCTTTTGATGATACTTGGAGTTTGCAGCGAGCCTCATTGTGATTTGCCTCTGAGGGACTTAAGGATGCGGTACTGAACTCCTGAGTGGATTCTTCATCTGTAACTGCCTTTCTCTTTGAGCGGAGGAAATACATCACAGAGCCACAGTGCGAGCTGCGTGCAGTAGCTGAAAAGTCAATTGCCAGGGGCATCCTGCTCCAAACCTGGTTTCGGCTGGAGGACAGGGAGGGACGTTTTAGACTGTAGTGAGTCACGCCATGCTTTCAGCAGTTCTGCTACAATGTTGGGGCGAGTGGCTTGGTTCTGCACTCTGCCTGCATCTGGATAAAATTAGAACTTTTAGCTTCTCCCCAAGAGGGACTTATTAATAGCAAAGGACTGGAGTACTGTGTGCAGAGGATAGCGCTTGAGGAAGTCAACGATGTCAGTGAAGGTTTAGCAGAACTCAGTGTTTGTCTTTCTCTACCCTTGGGGAAACACATGTATTGATCCGATTTTTAGAGAAGAGCAGCCTATGATGGCTTCACGGGTCTGGGATGTCACAGACAACGAGTGTCTTTTATGATAGGGCATATCCGGCCAGAAACTGCTGACCTGTGAGGCAAAGGGCAGGCAAGCACACAGAAAGCTAGTGATGTCAAGTTGGTTTTGCTTCTGTTCTCTTAGCCTTTGAGGCAAGGCTGCTGACTTTGGATATCTCTTATTCACAATCATCACATCCCAAACTTAAGATGTCACCAATGAAGGATATCTTAAAGAGTGACCATCTTTTCTTCCCCTAGTCTTATCCCTAAGTCTTCAGAATTATAAAAGAATCCAAAATTGGGAACATTTTGTGTAGCTATGAAAACAAAATATATGAAATATGCAAATTATTAATGGTAGCAAGATAAAAATGACAAGGTAAGGCACAATGTAAGGTATACTATATTTATATGTCTATAAACTATACCTCTCCCTAGCGGGTTTTTTTTTTTTTCTTGGCTGAACCTACATATATGGAAACGCACTAAAGTGGATATAAATCCAGAAATGAATTTTGTGGCTCATATAACTGAAAATTCCAGGGATGTGCCTTCAGGCTAAGCTGCATCTAGCTACCGAAACAGTGTCATCAAGAATATCTTTTGTTTCTTTCTTGCTCAGTTTGATTTCCTCATCTGATGTATCTCAGCGATTACATTCTTGATAACCCCAAAAGGTAACAAGTCATTCCTTCCCAGTATCAAAGCCAAGGTCCTGGAATTAAATCTCATCAGCCTGGCTTGGGTCTGGGGCTCATCTCTCAACCAATGATTGTAGTCATGGTGATACAGCTTGTCAACCAAGGTCTGGTCCAGGCTGTGTACTCTCCCTAGGGCTAAAGGAACTGAGGATGGATAAAGGTCTGGCTCCCTGAGGGAAATCAGGGTTCAGTCATCACAAGAGGAAAGAATTAGTGCTCAGCAGAAAAAAAAAAAAAACAACAGGTTTATACTTCAGTTGGTAAATATGTTGTGTTTTGGTTTGGTGAGGATGATTGACTCCAGGCCTGAGCCTCTGCTAAGCACACTGACACCAGTCTGGCTTCGAACTAAGAGATCCTTTTTGCCTCCCAAGTGCTGGTATGAAAGTTGTGTGCCACCACTGCCCAGCTTGCTTGCTTGCTTTCTTCTACTTCTACTACTTCTACTTCTACTCCTCTTCCACCTCTTCCTCTTCTCCTCCTTCTCCTCCTCCTCTTCTTCTTCTCCTCCTCCTGCTCCTGCTCCTCCTCTTTCTTCTTTAAAGCAACTCTTATACTCAAATACAACAACTGCCTTAGAAAGCCACATGCTTATTCAAATCATTTCTTTTTTCCATAGTGGGAATCGAACCCAGGACCTCATGTATACTACATGGTACTCTACCACTGAACTGCAACGTCTTGCCCTTTGAAAACATTTAAATTTTGTGACAAAGGCACACTAAGTTGTTCAGGTTGACCTTGAACTCACTCTGTAACTCAGGTAGGACTTGAACATATGATCTTCCTGCCTCAGCCTCCTAAGTAGCTGAGACTATAAGTCTGTACCACTAAGTCTAGCTTCAAATCACATTGTTTGTGACTCAACATGGTTTAGGAATTCTAGATTTTTATTTTTTAAGTTGCCTCCCAGGCCAATTAAAAGCCCATAAAATCTGTCTCATTAATTTACCCTCAGGCAATGTTTTTACATAAAATACCTTTCCCTTCTACACAGAGTAGGATCCTTTCTTGGCTATTTGAGGGTGAATATGTAAAACAGTGCAAATGCAAATTCCAAAATGAAACTTCAAGATGTGATCTAGATAGGAGAATTCTTGGATTTTTTTGTAGAACCTTCTCAGTATTTCCTTGAAAGGAACAATACTCCTGGTCCTGGCTTGTAAAGTTTGGCTTCACCCTGTGGCTGGACTGTAAGTGCAGAGGGAGCCAGGGCTTTTATATTCTTGTTTCTTGCAAAGCCTTTGGAAGATGGGGTGGTTAAATATCCAGAAGCAACCTATCTACTAGCATCAGCATCAGAAGTGCTGTCTCCCCCATCCTCAACAATGCCAAAATCTGAGAAGGGTGGTCCTGAGCAGATGGCTTGACAGACTAAAGCATTAGTTGGCTGAGCCCCTATACATGCTAATTAATTCTTCAGTTTACTAGGGTTTTAAATGATTGTTCAAAACAAGACATCCCTTAAAACACATGCTAGGTAAGTCTCCATACATCATTGATTATTGAGATGATTGTTTCAAACAGCTGTGGATTGTCATTGAAGAACTTACCTGCTCAGTTAGTTTAAGCTGTTTTTTTCAATTTGTAAGAAGATTATCTATAGTTTTAATATTCATAGTCTTCTGGAATTGTGTTTTCCAGGATTTTAGTTAAAACAGTGAACAGAAATCTCTAATACATTCAATTTTACAATTCAGACATATAATATAGTTGATATCTATTGCTGGAAAAGCAGAATTTGACTTGAAAGGACCAGGTATTTGGAACTGAAAGTTGTAGTTCCGACGCCACTGCTGTGTAATCTTGTCACTTGACTTCTGTCTGCTCTTTTCTCCTGGGCCCCCATGAGTGCTGATACTGACCTATCTCAGGCAGAGCAGTGAGAACTAACCTCAT
Organism: Peromyscus nudipes; assembly: GCA_902168325.1. Taxonomy (NCBI): domain Eukaryota; kingdom Metazoa; phylum Chordata; class Mammalia; order Rodentia; family Cricetidae; genus Peromyscus; species Peromyscus nudipes. The sequence goes on along the minus strand of CABHPH010156780.1, from coordinate 29,927 downwards.
ATTACAGAGGAACCGGAGCATGTATAATATTTTCACCACACAAAACTTGACCTAAGAAAACCCAAGCTTTAAGCTTCTTATTATGCTGAATTTTTAACATTTATAGAAGAGGTCTGGGGGGTAGTTTTACAACACAATCCTAATATTGAAACTAACTACATACCAGTATGATCCATGAAATTTTTTATTTAAAGCAACCAAGGGAATTTCAAGAGCATCTGTGTGATGCAGCAAGCGATTGCTATTTGAATGCCTGTCATTTCCTTCCCCTAGTGTGACCCTTTTGAGAGACAGAGCAGCTCAGACATGTTGCTAGACTGTTGTCATTTGGAAAGGGGGCATTATAACCCAAAGACTTGAGGTTGAAAATAATTCTGAGCCAGGTGGGGGTGGCATACGCCTTTAATCCTAGCACTTGGGAGGCAGAGACAGGCTGATCTCTGAGTTCTAGGCCAGTCTGGTCTATAGAGTGAGTTCCAGGACAGCTAAGGCTACAAAGAGAAACCCTATCTCAAAAAAAAATAAGAAAGAAAGAAAGAAAGGAAGGAAGGAAGGAAGGAAGAAAGAAAGAAAGAAAGAAAAAGAAAAAAGAAAAGAAAAAAGAATTCTGGGCACAATTGACTAAGAAATATAAGAAATAGAGGGTGTGATAGGAGGGTGTTGGAATGGAGAGATCAACATTGGGCAAGGGTATAAAGTTTCAGTTGGACAAGAAAATAAATTCAGGAGACCTATTGTCCACTGTGGTGACTCTAGTTAAAAATGTCTAGGGCTGAAATTTAATAACCTCATCACAAGAAAAAATTAAAATATATCAGAATATGTCTACATTACTTAGCTTATTAGCTCAATCAGTCTACATTGTATATACTGTAGTGGTTTGAAAGAAAACAGCCCCCATACAGAGTGGCACTGTTAGGAGGTGTGGCTTTGTTGGAGTAGGTGTGGCCTTGTTGAAGGAAGTGGGGCAATCTTTGAGGTCTCCTATGCTCAAGCTACGCCCAGTGTGGATACAGACTCCTGCTGCTGCCTGCAGATCAACATGTAGAACTCTCAGCTTCTACTCCAGCACCATGTCTGCCTTCATGCTGCCATGCTTCCTGCCATGATGATAATGGACTGAACCCCTGAACTGTAAGATAGCCTCAATTAAATGTTTTCCTTTATAAGAGTTGCTGTGGTCACGGTGTCTCTTCACAGCACTAGAAGCCCTAACTAAGACACATACATATAAAAATATTACATCACATACTGTGAATATGTTATTTTTATTAGCAAACAAATTATATTAAGAGTTTAAATATAGTAGTTGATGTAAGCAAAGTCATGACCTCCTCTTTTTACTCATTATCATGGACACTTTTCTTTATAATTCTTGAAAAGCAAGGCACTGAACTGACCACTGTTTTCCTCTCCCACCTTCCTGTCTGACACATGGACACTAAGATCTGCAACACTTTTTCTTCTGTCATCCCACCAAGCTCTGTCTTACCTTCATGGTTTTACACAGTTTCCTTTGATGTTAACATTTCCCCATCCTTCCTCCCATCCAAACTCTTTCCCATAGTACCCTGCTCCTCATGTAGGTCTCAAGTGACCCTCACTAGATCACAAAGGACTTTCTCAACTGCACTGTTGCTTCCCTTGGGGTCCTGTCACCTTATCTTACTGAATGCTGATCCTTGCTGCCAGGCTGTACACTTGGTGGGGTGGAGTAGTGGTGGAGGCGGGGGATGGGGAGAAGGGGGGGGTGGGTAAGGATTGCATCTGTCTTGCTCAGAGTTGTGTCTTCGGAGGGTCATCTATTTAGGAGCCCAACAAGTACTTGTTTAATGTTGTGTAACAGTCTCCTCCAAGATGTAAATAGTCTATCCTCCAAGAAGGATCCTTAAGCAAGAAGGTAAACAACTCAAAAAAGGTTCAGGAGGTCCATGAAACTGACCAGACACATTCAGCTCCTCCCTGCCAGAATAAGCAAGGAAAGTTGAGAGTCCATCTTAGATGAAGTGAAGCTGAGCTGCAAAGAAGACTTTGTGGGGAGAGTGTCTGCAAAGACTGAGACCAGACCAGCTGCCTGGAAGAAGCAGAGAGAGTTGAACTGCCCAGAAGAGATTTAGACTAACTCAGGCACCTTGAAAGGAGGCTCTCCAACCTGTTGAGCTGCCTGCAGGCTGTGCAGTGAGCTCCAAGTTCTCACCTTTGTGAACTGTCACCCCTGCTGGGGTGGGCTTTGGTGATGTAGCTGTCTTTGAGTCATTTCTGTTCCTCTAAGTAATTCATCACCCATATCCCTGTAGGTAATCCCAATAGAACTCATTGGTTCACCAAATTGGACTTTGGTGGTATCCATACTTAGGTCTGTCGTGGGTTCCCTATCTGCAGTGAGTAGACCTGTGTGTTGCATCTCCCCAGGAAATGTTTTATCACACAGCATTTAATCAAAAGGGAAATGAAAAAATGCTAAAAATTAACAAGAAACCCCTGCCTTTCTTTTCTGTGTGAAGATAAACTAGATACAGGTGGAAAGACTTATGGCATGCCTGGTCATTGTTTTCATAGAACTTTGTAGAAGGAACTGTCATGGAGACAAGAAATGCATTGCTGAGAGAAGAGCATGTAAGTTGAGATATGACAAGTCCTAGGTTTACCAGAGGGACAGGAGGAGAAGCAAGAGGCAGGGGTACCCACCTAGACCAGAGTTACACAGGCCAGTATGAAAACAGAAGTTGAGACCCAGAGCAATAAGAAAGGCTAGACATCATGCCTCATTCAGGACTTGAGGCTTTTGCCCAGAAGCCTTAAAGAATCATGAGGCAGGAATGCCCCAGGTTTGTATTTTTGAAGAATAATTTGCAACCATGTAGGGGGTAGATTGGAGAAAGTGGGCAGTTTTAGATAGAGTTTTGAGCAATCAAGACTCTATGATCCAGGGTAGATGACTTACAGGATTGACTGAGAACATGGAGAGGACAAGGAACAACATTAACACCGCACAGCAAATAAGAACAAAGTTGTCCACATCCCTGGCCCCTTCATTGCCTTGTCAACCATTCAGTGTTAGCTAGATCCTTGTTGCCTCTTCGTACAGATGCAGCTATTCTGCAGGCCCTCTGTGTGTTTCTGTTCTTGAAGATAGAGAATTTGACTGGCAAAAACTTTTAATCCAGGGCAGAACATCTCTGTTTCTGTAACTCAAAAACTATTTTCTCCCCAAAGCATTGACTTCATAAGGTAACTCAAAGCAATATCAGAGCCCGCCATCTCTGCTTTCGTGTGTGTGTGGGGGGGGGGTTGCACACATGCACACACAGGGATGCCTATATGCACACTGTACATAAATGCAAAGTCCAGAGAAGGACGTCTGGTGTCCTTGTCTGTTTTTCTCCATCTTGAGACAGGGTCTCTTGATCAACCTGAAGCTACACAGGGTCTGTCACTGAATCTGGAGCCCACCTTTTGTGCTAGGCTAACTGGCTAGTGAGCTACCAGGATCTACTTGGCTCTGCCTCTCATCACTGAGGTTACAATCATGCAACCTTGCCTTGGTTTTCTATGGGTACTGAGAATTCAAATTCAGCTTCTCCTGTTTGCACAAAAAGCACTTGTCCCCACTGAGCAATCTTCCCGGGTTTCTGCGTTCATTTTTTCATCTATCTCCCTTACTTTGAGTCAGCTACCTGCTTGATTCTGTGTAGAGATATAAATTACTCATGGAGTATCTATTTAAACCCCAATGATAACTCTCTCCCTCCCTCTCCACTCCTCTTTCATCCCTCTTCTAGGGCAAAGGCACAAAAGTAAAAGTAGCTGAGCTACTTTCTGCTCAGGTTCTATAATATACTGTTACAGACACCACACACACACACACACACACACACACACACACACACACACACACAATGGCATCTAAAAGTCTCCCATCACCTTGGATTTTAGGAACAACAGAATCTCACAGACAGATGGCTCCATGATGAGATTCCCACAAGCAGGAGCAACCGTCTCAAGGGAACTGGTGTATGACCTCAAGCAATAAAGACTTCTTCTAGCCCAGCAGTGGAGGCCCACGCCTTTAATCCCAGCACTTGGGAGGCAGAGCCAGGCAGATCTCTGTGAGTTCGAGGCCAGCCTGGTCTACAGAGCGAGATCCAGGACAGGAACCAAAGCTACACAAAGAAACCCTGTCTTGAAAAACCAAGAAAAAAAAAAGTCTTCTTCTAGCCACCTTGCAGAACCAGAAGGGAGATAATGATCAGATGGACTGCATTTCGACCAAGACTAGTTAGCCTTGGTCCTCTGGTCCCTGCCCCAATTCTCTTTCCATTTAAAATCAAGGCTGGTGTTAGTGCCTGGAATACACCCTTGGGGTCAGTGAACACCCTTGTCTGTACCTTCCAATGTGACTATGTTGACTCAATCTCCTTTCTTTGACTTCACATTTCTCTAATTGGTGTATTGGGATGAGTGGCCAGTACTGTGTTGAGATTCCCTGAGCCTGGGCTTTTGCCCTGAAGCACCAGGAATCCCTTGCTTTGATAGATCTCTGGTGCTGGATCGCCTCACGGCCCTGAAGTCAACTGCTGCTCAGTCTGGTTCCTTTATCAGTCAAGGATAGTGTGGCACTCATGGTAGCCACACTGACTCGGCCTAAGAACTACCTTAGAATGGATACTCTTAAGTCTTCTAAGAGAAGGGAAGCTGAAAGGCCCTGCTATAGTTTGCATGTGTCTCTACAAATTCCCTGTCAGGACCTTAATTCCTTAATGAAGCCATGTTGGGAGATGAAGCCAGATTATTCTTTGGGCCACCAGCTCACATAAAATGACACAGAAACTTATTAATTATGAAAGCTTGGTAAATAACTTAGGCTTGTTTCTAACTAGCTCTTATAACTTAAATTAACCCATTTCTATTCATCTGTGTGCTGCCACGTGGCTCATGGATTTTACCTCTCTTTCTGCATGTCTTGTTCCCTCTCTATCTGGTTGGCAACCCTGCCTTTTTTCTTCTCAGAGTCCCAGAAGTCCTGCCTAACCTCTTCCCGCCTAGCTATTGGACATTTAGCTCTTTATTAAATAAATCACAGTGACACATTAAAGGCATATTTGGAAACATTTCTCCCTTCTGTCTAAATAAAAAGGAAAGGTTTTAATTCTATCAATGTAAAATCATATACAATAAGAACAATTATCAAGTAAGAAATACATTCACAAGGTCCAGTCCATTAGTATTTGGCAAATTCAGAGGAAATATTCTATTATCTCTTATCTTTGTAAGTCCAAAGTTTTGTACTTAGTTTACTTTCTATCATAACTAAGGAAATCTGCAACTACAACTGTCTAACCTTCAACCCCATCAGAGACCCGGGAAGGACATATTGTTACCTGAGTAAACAGGAAGTGCAGAGCAAGTAACTTCCAAAGCTAAGAAACAACAGAGACATCTTGCTGCCTGGACAGTCACCCCAAGTTCCTCTGTAATGTTGGAGCATCTATGGGAGACCCGCTCCCACATATATGTCCAGGCAACTCTTGAGGAGGGAGAAGTTGGAAATATTTAGATAGAAAGAGATACCTAGATGACGAGAGGAAAGACAGAAACACGGGATAGTCTCGGGAGGTCATGGGTCCTTATCCACCAGCCCAGAACTTTATTCAAAAGGGCTTTTTATAACAATGCCAAGGCGTGAGACAAAAGACCTCCCCCTTGCTAGATATAACCAAGTGTAGACCCTTCCAAACACCTGGTACCCAGGCCTGTGGTCCAATCATCCTCTTATGCAGCCCTGCTTGCGAAGCAAGCTCAGATCTCACTAGGAAACCTCTGTGGGCTCCAACAGGCATCCATCTTTGGCCTATAGACCTAGAATATCTGACGGACTTTTCTGTGAAGCAGGAATTTTTGAAGGACTGTCCTACCCTGTCTTGGCAAAGTTCAGCAGTCACTTTCTTTTGTGTCCTGTTGGTCCACTTGGTACAGCCTATTGTCAGCAGTCGAGGCAAGGGAAGTTTCTTGCCCATATGGCTAGCTTTTGCCACAAAGAAAGAAAACTCCATATGGAGGTTCTTTGATGCCCATCATCTTTTTTTTTTTTTGAAGTAGATTGTTGCTGCCAGAAGCAGGCTGATATCTGTGATTTTAAGGCCAGCCTGGTCTACAGAGCAAGTTCCAGGACAGTCAAGGCTACACAGAGAAACCCCATCTTGAAAAAAGTGGGGGAGAAATGATCACCCTCTCTATATAGGAGCCAAGCAACACAACCTTCCCCAGGCAAGCCAGGGGACTATAAAGGTGACCAGGCAGACAAATCTCTGAGAAAATATATGATGCAGTCAAAGCACCAACATTTTAAAACTTCATGAAGAAGTTTACCAATTAGTCTCTGATTGTGTCTAAGAGTCCATATATACTTGTTTCTCAGATTTTTCTCTGCAAGATTTAAATCTCTGGAAACGACTATCAGATATCTGTGTCTCCTTCCACTTGTCTTCGGACTATAGCAAGTACAGGATGCAAACATGGTGGATGGAAGGAAAACAGATTAATGTCAAGAAATTTTTATCATTCCATTTTTTTCATACTTACCACTTCTTACCACATAATTAAGGCCTTCAATTTACTGCCCACCAATTAGTACCTTTTAAGAAGTTGTTCTTCATCAGTTATTAACTCCTCCAGGTGAAAGAATGTCCCATTTTTTGGTAGGAAATTTTCTGGTAGGAAATATCTTTCTTAAGGTAAGTCAGCAGGGGCATTGCCTCCTTGTTTTAATTTTCTTTTTTTTTTTTTTTTTTTGGTTTATTTCCACTATGGTGTGTTATCATAGTTTTATTCATTATTTTGTTACATATGGAGCTACCCACAGACCCCTGGACTGCTATTTTGCAAATCATGATCCATTATCACTGTAGTTGGTCACATGAGTCTTTTTTTCAAAAATTACATGAACTAGGAAAGGAAACATTTCAGTATAACACATACAGAAAGAACAGTTTAGTTCATCAGTTGAATGACCACATATTTATGTGTACTCTATGAGTCCAGTGTCAGGATATATCTATTTCTCATTGTAGACTGTAATTTTAAAAGCTTTTGAGAAATACTTCGTCACCTCTGCGTTGATATATGCTAACTTAGGTCCCTCCTTGGATCCTGTCACACTGTGAAGTTGGTTTTTCATCTTGGCAATCACAAAATTTAGCACAGTGCCTTGCAGGGGGTAGACATTCGACAAATGGTCAGCACGAAGAGTGGATGGATGAGTGAGCATTAGGGTGGTGTGGGTTAATTCTCCCTGAACTCATCTGCATTTGCTGGTGCTCAAGATAGGCTGCGAGACAGGGAGAAAATAAGGACAAGAAATCAACTCAGTCCCTCCAGGAGCTTTAAAAAAGGAAACCTGATTTAGACAGAAACAATTATTACGCTTTTCAGCCACTCTACTGGGCAGAGGCAGCCTGCACGCTAAATGGAAAGGCTATGTATAGCACATTTATAAAGTTTGAAATGTTATCATATAGCCGCAATCTTGTTCATTCCATTTATAGGAAATAAGTCTCTCTTTGTCTCTCTCTGTGTGTGTCTCTCTGTCTCTCTCTGTCTCTCTGTCTCTCTCTCTCATTCCCTCTCTCTGTGTTTCTCTCTGTCTTTCCCTCTCTCTTTCTTCTCTCTCTCTCTCTCTGTGTGTGTGTGTGTGTGTGTGTGTCTCTGTGTCTCTCTCTGTGTCTCTCTCTCTCTCTTAAACTTCTTTCTTCTGTTAAGAAACCATTTATTCTGATCTTGAGCTTCCACATAACAAGGTTCAGTCTAGTAAGAATCTGGTAATGGCCAGGGAACACAAAGACAAATTATAATGCAGATCTTTTTCCTGTTTTGAGGTGAGAAAAGCTGCAGAACTTGTATTTCCCAGACACTTAGGTCATGAGACTTAATCCAGCAGCACCTTCCCTGCGGGAGCTGCTCTCTCTGGAATGAGCTAAGTTTAGTCAGGCTCTCGAGAGGTGGAACTCGAACACAGAGAGTCTCAGCTAATAGAAATAGCAAACAGCAGGTGAATCCCACAGCCCTGACAAAGAGCATCTGGGTTCTCTGAACAGAAATGGAGCATGCCACCTCCTTGCACCTGGGGAAATGTCAAGCGCTTGTTATAATATATATAAAAAAAAGTGTGCAGTTTTATCAATAGATGTTTTTTCCTGTTGAAGCAAAATCACTGGATGATGATGAGTGACCAGAATTCATTGATGGAAGCATCAAACTATCGTTTCATCAAAACTTTACATGACAGTTCGAGGTCTGAAAGGACAGAATTATCAATCACCATACAAATAGTTGCTCATATATTCCAACTGGAGAGTATTGTTTTGAGCTAAAAGGCCTATAAACAGTTTTGTTTAAATATATGTAGGTGATCATGGTGTCTTCAGGGTAAAGGTGTCTAGACAACCCTCAATGCATAAATCAGCATAGCAACTGGCACCAGAAGGCTGAGGGACGTTTTTCCACTTTGCAAGAAAATGACGACTCTAAAGACAATATTTTTAGTTTTCCAATAAGCTAAATGATTGTATTTTCAGGGTTGCTTATGATGAGGTAGTGTGGTATCTCACTATTTATCTTTCTGTGTCTTGTCCTTCTGGGGGTCGAATCAAAGGCCTCACACTTGTTGAGTAGGTGGCCCAGCAGTGAGTTCCGGCACCCCTCCAGCCAGACACATTTTGTTGGTGTTGTAATAACTCTCTTCCTTTGAAAAGGTATATCAAATTATGACAGTTCATGTCGTGTTTGGGGGGTTTGTTTGTGTTTGTTTGTTTTTTAGCTTTGGGGAACAGGGTGGCAGTCCTCAACTGGAGATAACTGGCCTGGCACTTAAAACATTTACTCCAGCCCATGATGAATTCAACCAAGCAGGAAATGGTCTTTCCCTTGGAGAGTGTTCATTGGAGCACATTCTGAACGCTCCCTAGTGTGTCTCAGAATGTCCTAGCACTAACTCTCCATGAGGATGTGTCTCTCAATAAGTCCCTCCCAATGGTCCTATTATGGACTTTGTGCCTGGGCGGTGGCCATTAATTCGAAAATATGAAGAACTGTTTTATTTTTTTCCAGATCCTAGATTATTTAAACGATCCTCTTTACAGTATATGCATTATAAAAATTTTTGTTAAAAATGAAAAGACCTTTGTTGAACCAAGTTACTTCCTGCCCCTACAAATGTTTTTTCTTTCAGTTCTGAATACAATACTTCATCTGGTGAAATGAAATCCCCATAGGAGGTGGCTGAGGCACATTTTGAATGTATTTTAATTGTATTAACTTGTACTTGGGAGAATAGGTTGACTACAATTTCAAGTGGCTAGCTTCTGAATTGTGGTCACTGTTTCATAACTACAGTGTTAAATTATCATCAAAATTCCTAATCCCTGGCACCATAGAGTCTTTATGCCTGGTTCCCTTCATGGCCTCACTTAATCCTTATGGTTATAATGCAATATAGGCAGGCTTGGGTTTTTTTTTTTCCTTCACTTTAGACATAGCAAACTAGAACTGAGAAACAGCAAATGATTTTCTTCTATTCCAGCAACTTGTAAATATCAGGGCCAGGACTCCTTCCTAGGACTCCTAACTCCAAGTTCATAGCCTTCCCACCAAGCAGGAAACTGTTTATCTAAGTCCAGGATCAATTCTCTTCATCTTCAAGTTCCCTAACACCCCATGTTAATAGTAAAGAGATGGATAGTACATCAAAGTATACATGATCAATGGTGACTCTCCGGTAAATGGACTTTTAAGTCAATTTGTTTTATCTAAATTGTGTCAGACAAACAAGAGCAGCCTCCGACTGTTCAGAAGGCTGCATCAGCAAATGCTGTTGACAGACTGCTGTGACAAAGTTAGCCCACAAAACTTAAATAAACTAAAAAGTCATGATACTTCTGACTTGGTGTAAACCCAAAAGCATCTCAGAAAAATTCTGTCTATATATCTATATGTATGCAGATCTGTCCGTATCCATCCATATATTGGTGACACATAGAATTTTTCCCAACTCAGCTTATAATTTTAAGTGACCAACTCAAAATAAGCTTCCTTTTCATATCTTTTTATTTCCCCTTTCACAAGAAAGCTCAGTTCAGAATAGTCAGAGCCATTAGTATTCTGTAAGCAGCAAACATCTTCAGCTGCTATGGTATCATCCAAACAGCCGGAGCTAGGGTCCATATGACAGGAGCTGGTTCTTTTTATTTATTTATTCTAAATGCATGTGGTATTTGCAACTCAGTGGCCTGGGATCATCATTATAAGGGCACAATGACAATTTCTGCCAAGGAAAATGGTCATTTGCTTAGCTCAAACTAAAAGCTGCTAGGCATACTGCTATGAAATATAGGATTCGTTTATACTTTCACATGCTGGTTCTAGCAAGTCGGCTGCGTTCAACAGTTTCTCAAGGACAAGAGTGAATTCGTGCTGGCTTTCTATCAAGAAGCTAACTCCAAATAGACAAGAGAAACAAAAGCAAGAGCAAGACCAATAGATAAAAGAGCCCTTGTTAGTGGACGAGAGCCCTTGCTACAAATAGGACAGCGGAAGGAGAGTTGGGAGGGGGGGAAGCGAAGCAAGGTCAAAGAAGATGATATCAATAGAATATCTCCAAATAGCACAGAATGCAGCAAGAAGTAGCGGCAGATGTCAGTCCAGCCCAGTGTCAACCCCCGTGGAGCGCTGTAGAAAGACTTGGAAAGAAACAGTATTGCTGCAGTTGGCATCACAAGGAACAGACAGCAAACGATACCTTGCTCCCCAGGAGCTGAAGGCTCTGCCTCGCCACTAGCCACAGCCTCCTGTCCTTCTGACTGGCCCCATTCAAGCTTTCTGGGTTTGGAGTTTTTGTTTTGTTTTGTTTTAACCTTTTTATTTCACATCTTTACTACTCCCCCCCTCTCCTTTTGATTTCCTCTCCTCTCCCAGACTCCAGCCTGCCAATTCTGACTTTGATCCTTACCCTATTGGCTGTTTCTTACCTATGCCACCAGGTGCCTGCTTCCAGATGCTTACCCTGGCCTCAGCCATGTTCCAGGGCCAACGATGCATCACTAGGAGAATATATTCACTGCAGTACTAAAAAAAAAAAATCCCCATAGTGAATTTAGACATTACTGGCATGGATTGACTTTCATAACTGTGGAGGAAAGCCAAAACTGCATAAAGGAAGTCTGTTTGCAGAGTTCATATCCCTTAATTTTAGTGAATGGATGTGGGTGTGTTGAAAACTTCATCTTTTAAGAACTGCCTAAATTTCATAATTATTTCATTTTCATCCGCTCACAGATGGTTTTGCCCTGAGTGTAAAAACTGAAGAGCCGATATAAAATGATGCTACCTTTCCTCTGGCAGTTGAAACTTGAATTTCAAACCTTGCTTTTCAGAACCTTGGAGAGCATCAAGCCCAGCCCTCCATTTCCCTTCACCCTAACCAGTTCAAGTGTATGCTGATTTCTCTTGGACAAAAAGTGAAATAATAGATAATAAATTGACAGGAAAGGTGTGAATTCTGCAACAGAAATGTCTTCTGCAGTGACCTACTTTTGTAATTAAGTTATGTTGTATTGTGTTGTGCTGAGTACCTGTCTGTGAAGGCGGGTGTAGCGTCAACAAGACATGGGTTCAAAGCTACATTCTGCCGGCTCCTAACTCTCTAAACCTTAGCTATGTTCATCTGTAAAGTGGAGTTGCATACGACAGCTTTCTCCCTCCCTCCTTTTCTCCTTCCTTCCCTTTTTCTTTGCTTTCATTCTTTTGGATTGCATATGTGTTTAGTCTTTAAATTACCCATCCGCCCACCCAGCCAATGATCCAGGAGGCTTTCTTTTCTGTGTATATGATGTGTGTCAGGAGAAGGGCCAAGAGAAGCAGAGCACAGATGCTGTCCATAGAGGAGTCTGTTTCTCATAAGGGAGGAAGACATAGACGGCTCTATCTGCCTCAGAATATGGCTTAAAAACTTTAGATATTGAGCCCTTACTGCACATGGGCACAAGGGGAATCTCCACAATTGTTCTCTTCTTTATTTTGCACGATGACTCCAAGTCCAGGGGCATTCTCTACCTACCTCTGCCATCTCCAGAGGGAGAAGCAGACACAGAGAGACAAATGTCTAACTCAAGACCACACAGCTGATGAGATAAGAAAGTCAGAATTTGAACCCTGCTCTGTCTGGCCCTAAGTTGTTATCCCTAATATGATGCCACTTAAATAAGAGTGACTAATTCTTAAGGTGCATTCTCATGAGATGAAATCATGACTCTAATGATCAATCTTGATTGTCAACTTGGTGGGATTTAGAATTACTTAGGGGACATACCTATGGGTGTATCTGTGAGGATTATTTCAAAGAAGTTTAATTGGGAGATAGAAGCCTAGGCCTGAATGTAGACACATCATCCTATGGGCTAGGGTCCCAACTGAGTGAAAAAGAGAAAGGAAGCTAAGCATCAGTATTCATCTCTCTCTGCATATGATTATAGATGCAGACTGATCAGTGATCTCAAATTTCTGAGCCCTGTCTTCTGCCATGTTGAAATGTATCTTCTCTTGAACAGTAAGTCCTTCCTTCCTTATGTGGCTTTTGTTATATGAGAAAAGTAACTACTGATGTAATGCCCAAGGAACCTTGGGCAGCTGGCAGCTGCCCACTGATTCCAACTAGGTCACTTCCTCTGGCTGGCGAGTGATAGTTACAGTAAGTAGATCAGAGGGTTTGGCGCTCTTTAAATTTGCTCTCTTGCTGGGGTAACAGGACCCTAAGAGTGAGAATATACTTTGGAAGGGAAAGTGGCCCAGCCTCAGCCTTGAAGCTTTGTGCTCTTGAGTATGGCTCTATTCATACCCTAACCTGAGCTTTTCCTTGAAAGTTTCTTGTCTGCCCATGTCCATGGCATTGCCACCCAGTGGTAATGTGTTCCTTTGGTTTCTATGTCTCCATAGTCTCTTCCCAGAGACAACTGTGTCACCCACTCATGGTGGCTCAGTCCTTTAATTCCAGCCCTTGGGAGAAAAGGTAAGTGGAGACCAGCCTGGCCTACATAAGGAGTTCCAAAAAACTAATAAAGCAAACAAACAATAATAAAAACCAAAACACATGTACTAACTGGAAATGTACTTGGTGGGAGGTGTAATGCCAAATGCATGAGATGGGTGAGGCAATAAACGGCATGAGCTTTTTCTTCCTAAAGGGAAATTTCTCACCACAGGAATCTTGAGCACACTTCTTATTACTAGGAAGCTAAAAGACTGCTGGACAGCCCATTTCTTAGTCCTCTTTGATGTAGGTGCCCCTGGCACATGAGCAAGGTTCCCTAGCCCTGGACTTCTGATGAGGCTCTGGTGATTCAAAAGAGCAGGCAGCATGAGTCTGCCTGCCGGCTCAGCTACAGCAGCAAAGAGCAACTGCCCTGGCTTCCAAGAGCGTTAGTGATGGCAGCAGTACCCAGTGCCCAGTACTGGTTCTGATGGGGCTGCTATGACTTTTTTGTGTGTCGTGGCCACTGTGGGATCTACAGAAGAGTTCAAATGGCACGATCTTGGCTGTGGTACTATGTGTGTAACCTCCTTTTACAAGTGTTCATTTTCTCCTGGCTATTTCTAGTAACGTGTGTGTGTGTGTGTGTGTGTGTGTGTGTGTGTAGGTCACTTCTACAGGTGCACTCCTGGAGAAGCCACAGAACAATGTTGAATGCTTTCTTCTATCTACCTCTACCTTATAGTTTAAGATAGGGTCTCTCAGTGAGCCCGGAGCTCACCATTTTGGCTAGACTGGCTGGCTAGCAAGCCCCTGGGATCTACCTATGTCAGTCACCACCTCCGCAGCCCTGGTGTTATAGGTGTGTACTACCCTGTGTAGTTTTTACATGAGAGATGGGGATCCAAATTTAGGTCCTCACACTTACATAGCAATCACTTTACCCACTAAGCCATTTCCTCAGTCCTCTCCTATATTCTGTTGCCCTACCAGAAAGCCTATTTTTTTTCTAATATTTTTGTTTTTGTTTTTTGCTGAAAATAACTAGTCATTCCCCCCCCCCCACACACACACCTGTTTTGTTCATTTATTTTGAGACAAGGTCACATCCTCAGGCTGTCCTTGAACTCACTAGGTAGCTGAAGATGGCCTTGACCTTCTTGATCTGTTTGCCTCTACCTCTGAGAAGTGCCGGGACTGCAGGTTGAGCCCCCACACTGGGTTTATTCGGTGCTGGGGATCAAACCCAGGGTCTCAGACATGGTAGGCAAGCACCCTACCAACTGAGTTTTTCATTGAGTTCATACTAAGTGGCAACTTGCTTGTTGGTGCATAAAGATGATTTATACTCTAAGAAGCCAGCTCCTTTCTCTGCTTTTACCTTGTGCTGCCAGAAAATTAAGGGGATAAATAATGCTGAGGATATAGTAGTAAAGTACTTGCCTAATATGTACAACTACATGGGTTCAATCCCTAGCACCCTAAGAAAATGGTGTGGAGGGGTGCTAAGAAGTTCATAACTGCATAGTCACGCTCCAAGTCATGGAGAATTGGTTGCAGTTTATAAACTTGGTGTTCTTTTTTTTTTAACTGAGAATTGTGACTGCCTCTCAAGAGAGTCAAAGATCCATATTTGGTGACTATAGGCACTCAGCTTACTCTCTGAAAGCCTCATGTTGTTCATCTATGGTGTGGGTATGAAAGCAGGTGTAAAACGTACATGAAGTGTTTCTCAGATCTTCACTGGGTCACAGGAAGTGACAGTACTGTTAGTATGTGTCAGTCTCAGGAGATATTTCTTTATAAGAACCGGAAGAGCCAGGGAGGTAGAATTAATATCCTAGACTTTTGACTGAAACCAGCATCGTTGTAAATTCCAAAAGAAGATTCCCAAGTAGGTGCAATCAGAGACAGGTGGATATCTGTGAGTTAGAGGCCAGCCTGGTCAACATAGTGAGTTCCAGGACAGTCAGGGCTACATAGAGAGATCCTGTCTCAAAGGAGGAAGAGGAGGAGGAGGAAGGGGAGGGGAGGATTCCATATAGCCTTGCTTTACGGTTTGACACAGTTGATTTCCTCTTCTCCCCAGATTATTTCATCTCACAGTCTGTGTGGTAGTTGTAAATTGCATATGACTAATAATTCTGCAATAACATTTTGGAAACCCTTTAAGATGCCTTGACTCCAGGCAAAAACAAAGCAAATAAATACATCAAAAACAAAACCCTCGAGTATCTATTCACTCAGAAACATTTGGAAGGATAACATTCTTATTGGGTGCCTAATAGTCTTCTCTCAAACAAGTCTTTCTTACAGCCAGCCTCCAAACCCACAGGGCCTGAGTAGTAAAAACTCCACAATAGGCTAACAACTACAGAACGTGATGGTTGAGACAGCCACAGGGACAGGTTACTTGGGATGAAGTTTAATTAAGAAAAATGGATTTAAGAGCTTTGGTCAATGAGAAGCACCTTTCTAAAGTGAATGGCTAAATGTTCTTTTTTTTTTTTTAACAGATTCTATGATTAAGGGTGCTGCATAAGAAATCAGGTGGGAATAGTTACTTTGGGGCTGACATTTTTCTTTTCGATGGGGACTCCTTATACTACCCAGGCTGATCTTAAACTATTGGGCTCAGGAAATGCTCCTGGCTTCATTTCCCAAGCAACAGGGAGGGACCTCAGGTTCATGTTGCCACAGGAGGCTTGTGAGCTTTCCGTTTTTAGTTTTCAGTAGCAACAAATGATCTAGTAGTTCAGTGAGCAGTGTCTCACTGAGGCACGTTTTGATGGAGTCTGATGGAATGAGGCAATAGCTGGGCCTTTTATTGCAAGTTATTTGAAGTTCTAATACTTGCTCATTAAAATAATGAAGGCAGACTTAGCTGCAATTAAGAAATTGTCTCCCCACCTTGCCTCCCCTCTCTGTCTGTCTTTCTCTGAGACAGATCTTGCTGTGCAGCTAGAAAGACCTAGAACTCAAGACCCTTCTCCCTCAGCCTTCTGAATTGCTGAACTTTCATGGGTGTGCCACACCCAAGAGACTTTTTCAGAGGTGGA
This sequence comes from Peromyscus nudipes, assembly GCA_902168325.1. NCBI lineage: Eukaryota > Metazoa > Chordata > Mammalia > Rodentia > Cricetidae > Peromyscus > Peromyscus nudipes. Next base: position 13,850 of record CABHPH010156780.1, on the reverse strand, counting down.
TTGTTGTGTTGCTGTGACCAAATCGCTGAGAAAATAGGCAGAGGAAGAATTTACTTTTTCTCAGATGGTCCGTGGCCACTGACTCTGTTGCTTCTGGGCTGTGGTGAAGCAGAGCATGGTGTCAGAAGGGTGTGGTATAATAAAGCTGTTCACTTTGCAACAGCCAGGAAGTACAGATAAAAAACAATAGGCCAGGGAAAAGAGCCCTAAGGATATACCCCAGTGTTCCGTTTCCTCTAGTCAGGCCCTCTCCAGAAGTTTCCAGCACCTTCCCAAATAGCTCCACCAGCTGGGGACCACATCCTTAGTACATGTCAATACTGTGGTCCAAAGTACCACTTTTCTGGTCCCCCTAACATTTATGTCATTGAATACTCTCAGAATTGCATGAAATGCTGTTATCCCTTTATTTTCTGCACCTAAGAAATGTTTGCATTCATACCATCCCTTCTGCATTACCTTTGATCTTCTTAGTCTTTTTTATCACAGAGTTTCCCGTCCCTGTTTTATGCCTCAACTCCAAAGCTCATTTGTTCCTTTATTCCTCTTCTTTGACATGATTTTTTTTCCAAGTGTGATTTGAAAATACCCTCTTCCTTCAGATGAATTAGTGTTCTCAAACACAAAAACCTTCCTTGGGGTGGTGATTTGTCAAAATAGTGTGTGGAGGTAAAAGCTGAAGGCTGTTATTTATCAATGGGGACTACGCTTCGACTTGCGTAGAAAGATTTGAAAATTACCCCTAAAGAACAGTGGGAGTCCCAGCTGAATACAGATACGATTCTGTGTCAGCACGACTGCCTGGAAAGGATCCTTTCAAACATATTGCTGATGAGGGGGAAAAAAATATGTTGTAAAGAATCTGGTATGAATTTTCCTTGTATGTAACAGTCTATCCTGCAAAGGGTGTGTGGATTAAAACAAAACAAAACAAAACAAGATAATAACAACAAAAAATATTACCGTGTGTCTAACACTAAATACCACAATCGGAGCTCTGTAAGGATCCTTGCAACTCTAGGGGCTTCTCCTTTTGAGGAGAGATTGCTAGAGTAAAAGTGACAGCATGGAGAGGGTCTGCTGTGTGTCTACCATCTAGGCTTTACAACCTGTAAGGCAGGTACTGTTGTCTCGGTGCAGCCCAGAGGCATGGAATACATTGCCAACACATGATGCTAAAAAGGAAAACAGTAAAGCTTGAGCCAGGCAGGTTACTTCCCTCCAAAATCCCTGCTCTTTTTAGCTTGTATTTATTGTCCTAAGTGGATCTGCATTCGTTTGGTTTTTCTCAGATACCTTTCTGACTGCGCACAGTGTCCTCTACCGTGACTTAAACAGGATTTTCTCCTTGTGTTTGTGTCATCACTGACTGTCACCAAGGTGACAGTCGATACAAAGTGAGGACTCTGTGGAGGACAGCTGATCAATACCTCCGCACAGCGGCGTGGTTCTGAGGGGTGATCTTGCAATGCTTTTTATTAAGCTTCAAGAGAACTACATACAAAGTAGGTGAGTAAGCATGCTGGGATTACAGGTTCACACCTCCACACCCACGTGCCCTAGCAGCAAGCATTTTCCCCACTGAGCCATGTCCCCAGAACCTTCAATGTGGCGTGCATGTGTGCGTGTGTGCGTGTGTGATTGCCAGTGTGTGCCATGGCACACACGCGAAGGTCTGAAGACAACTTCAGGCGTTGGTTATCACCTGCCACTTTATTTGAGACAGAATCTCTTTGTTTTCTTGTTGCTACGTACACCAGACTAGCTGGCCCGCAAGCTTCATAGGATTCTTGTTTCTGTCTCCCATCTTGCTCACAGGAGCCCTGGGATTACACCTGACTTTATATAGGTTATGAAGATCTAGACTCAGGTCCTTATCCTTGTAGTAAGCACTTTCCCCACTGAGACATCTTCCCAGCCCTCCTTAAATCCCCTTTCTTCTTCTACTGTATGGTCAAAGAATGAGACAGACAAGATTGCTGCCCTCGCGCCTTGGTAGGGGAGAGACATGACACAGGCATGAAACGTGGATGCAGGAAGATACGCTGTGGATGACATTGGAATTGAGACAGAAGGATGAGAAAGTGATGGTGGGGCACGCCTTTAACCCCAGCGCTCAGGAGGCAGAGAAGGGTGGATCTCTGTGAGTTCAAGGCCAGCCTGGGCTACAGAGCGAGTTCCAGGACAGCCAGGGCTATGCACAGAGAGACCCTGTCTCTGAATGAACAGGCCAATGGAAGCCACAGCGAGTGCAGCGCCCCCTGGAGGAGAGTCAGAAAGGACGCGTTGTATGGAGAACTGTGTTGAGATGAGGGAGGGAAGGTGACCTCACAGAACCTGGAAACCGGGAGTAAGAGGAGAGGAAGGAGGAGGAAGACCCACTTCTAAGGGCTGCTGTGAGCAGCTGTGTAGATGATGGGAGAACATGTTTGCGGGGGAGAGCTGGAGCCTCCTTTGGGATATTTTAGCATTGAGACATTTATTAATCAGTTAGTGACATTAGGAGGCCATTGGCTCAGGGACTCTGAAGTTGGAAAAGGAAATTAGTAGTAACATTGGGGTGGAAGGGGAGGCAGCGTGAGAGGGGCTTTTCTCACAGTAATGTGTGTGTGTGTGTGTGTGTGGTGACTGCTGTAATTTTGAAGTTGGGATGAAGTTCAAGCGGTATTTGGTGACATTGACAAAACTAACGTTAACATCCAAACCCCTGTGGCTGGTGTTGCTGCTAAGGACACACATCTTGCTACTGTGTCTCGTCGGGTTAGTTAAAATAGGGGAGTGTTATAGTCTGAAAACAAAACATTTCTTATAGACCTGCATGTTAAAGGCTTGGCCCTCACTCAGCTGGTGCTACTATTTTGGGAAATCACTGAAACTTGAGGAGGCAGGGCCTAGCTGGAGGAAGTAGGTCGCTGGGAGCATGGCTTGGGAAGAGAGACCTTGTTCCTAGCCTCTTTCTGTCTCCTCTTACTGTGATGTTTGCAGCTGTGTTTCTCCAGGCCCTGCACCATGATGCTCTGCCTTGTTACAGGTCCAGAACGATGGGGCTGGTGATCATCAGGACTACACGCATGTGCACCGCTTCCAGCTTGAATGAAACTTAAACTATCAGTATGGCTATCCTTTGGATTTGGCACGTCCTCCCAAGGCCCCAGGGTTAAAAGCTTGTTTTTTGTTCCTTGTGCTGACAGGGAAAAGAGATGGGGGTCTAGTGAGAGGCTGGCTAATTATTGGAAGTATCCTGCCTGTCAAAGGGGATTGTACCATTCTTCTTCCTCCCTTCGTTTCTGGGCTACCCCAAGGTGAAAGCTTGCTGTGTGTTTCCCGCCATAACGGGCTGTCTCACCTCTGTCCCAAAGTGGCAGCACCAAACACATCATGGACTGGAACCTCAGAACAATGAACCAGAGGAAACGTTTTGGTTACAGAAACTGAAAGCTGACATGAAGCTCATCATCAAATGGAACCTCCTTTTGAGTCATCTAGAATAGTTTTCTTTTCATCTAAAATATTCGTGATACGGCAGTCTTTGAATCTGCGTATAATACAATCATTATAACTTTACCTCAAGGCACAAATATCACTTATACAAAACCAGACAATGGACTGTAGGAAGCTAATTCTGTAGACGTACTTATGGGGTTTAAATGTGTCTCTCTAAAAGATATGTTAAAATCCTAAACCCTAGTACCTTGGAATGTGACCTTGTTCGAAAATAATGTCATTGCTGATGTAGTCAGTTCCAAGGAGATGATACTGTGGTAGGAAAGAGCCTTAAGCCATTAGTGACTAATAACCTCAAAGGACAAGCAGAGACACACAAGGCAGAGACCACCATGTAGTTACAGCAGCAGGAATCAGGACGATGCTGTGAGTTGCCAGTGGATACCAGGAGGGATTCTCCCCACAGGTTTCAGGGAAGCAAGGCTCTGACACCTTCATCAGATCTCAGCCTCTGGAATTGGAAGACAATAAATAAATGCATGCTGTTTTAAGCCAATCAGCACTTTGTTACAACAGTCCTGGGAAACAAATATAGTAATGTCTGTGGTCTTTTTGCAATGTAGTCATTTATTTTATCACTTCTTTAAAAAATGCCCTTTAAAAGGCATATTTCAGTGGCATCCAGAAACTTCCAATTGTGAGGACATAACTCTAGGAAAAGCAACTTACATGTAGGCTTTCTCTGCTTTCTTTTAAAGTAATACTAGCTTCTTCTGCTAGTTTTTTTCTCTGTTTGTTTTTGACATTTGTGGGAAGTAGAGCATGTATACAGTCCCAGTACTCCCGGGTTGAGGGGGAACTGAAAGGGGGAGGATTGTGAACTCAGATCGTCTAGACAGCACAGTGAGACCCTATCTTGAAAATCCCAGGACTGGGGATCTGGGGGTGTAACTTGGTGGTATAGTATTTGCTTAACATGTGCAGGTCCTTAATTATTTCAGTCCTCAGTAACACACACACACACACACACACACACACAGAGAGAGAGAGAGAGAGAGAGAGAGAGAGAGAGAGAGAGAGAGAGAGTCTTTCTTAAACAACATAGTTAAGAATAATAATTAGGCCAGGTGTGGTGGTGCATGCCTTTAATTCCAGCACTCAGGAGGCAAAGGCAGGCAGATCCCTTGTGTGTTTGAGGCCATGCTGGTCTACAAAGCGAGTTTCAGGACAGATAGAGTTGTTACACAGAGAAACCCTGTCTCAAAAAAAATGCAAAAAAAAAAAAAGAATGGTAATTAGTTCAGTACCTTGTGATATGAGAGAGGTGTTAAGGGAATAAATATAGAGGGAACTTCTTTCCTGAGGGCTCCTATTGGAGGAGGATAACATCACCATAAGTTTGCCCTCTGCAGTACAAAGGGAAGAGGAGCTTGGTCCCTTGGGTCCCTCAATAGCTTCTGGGAGCTGGAGGGAGTCTATGGAGGAAGTCAATACAAGGATATCACACAGCATGAAAAGCATACGCAGCACCGGACATTTAAAAGGCGATTTCACTTGTGACCACTTCACTTGAAGCTCAGCTGGAAACCAAGGGTAGAACAAGAGACATAGCTCAGCAAAGGTACCTCTGTGGAGCAATAATGTAGTGTTTAGAGCTCATGGTCTAACTGGTGAGCAGTTACATTCTACTGAGCTAACTTGCAAGAGCTGCAAGCTGATCAAACTGGGCACTCAAGCATCACTTCTCTCGGATGGGTGTGTGCTAAGCATTAGTGACAACACTCTCCAGTGAAGTTCCCTGGTGAGGATCGAAGGCCATGTTCTCTGTGGACATATTAATGCAGAGGGACCAGACACTGGGATAGCAAAAGTCACATTCTGTTATGAACGTTCTGAAGCCTGGTGGGCATTTTCACTCACTTGGAGGACTGTTCCCCTTTCAGATCAGAAACCATTCTCATTTATCATCATCAGGGGAACAGAAACATGAATTCTTTCTTTAAAAATAAATACTTCAGTGGGGCACAGAGGTGGACAGCTACTTTGGGGGGCTGATCACTTGAGCCCAGGAGTTTAGGGTCAGCCTAGGCAACATAGAAGACCCTAACTCAAAAAACAAGTTTGTTTTTCTTTATCATCCATATAGTATGTATTAACTGAAGGTCCATTAAGAAATATTAAAACATGTATGCGCGCGCGCACGCGCACACACACACACACACACACACACACACACACACACACACACACACGGAAACAAAACAACCATTGGTCCTTAAGCACAACTTTTGTTTATTCCCTCAGACATATTTCTGAGGGAATATACTTTTTACCCCCCCCAAAGTATTATGCTATCATACTCTCAAAATGTGCTGTGTGTCCCATTATTAATATATTATAATTTCCCTTTTTATGGATTACCATAAATTAACTAAGCCATCCCTTGTTGATGGATATCTAGATCTATTTTTGTGCTATTGTGAACAATATTTAATTAACTCCTGTACCTAAATTATTTGACAGGTTTAAGAGAAATCTTAAATTCTCTTAAATGCCTTAAGAGAAAACTACAAATAGAACCAATGTGCTAAAACATATACATTTTATGCCTTTTGAGACATAATTCCAGTGTGTCTCACAACTTTGTTTCCATTTGTACCCCACAACAATATGAGAAGGCTCTCAATATCCTAAACTTTTTCTGTTCACACTCCTTTTGCTTGAGAAATTTTTAGAAACCCCAAGGAAAGTGGGTATATAAAATGGGTATACAAATCAAAAGTTTACTGACAATAACTCCTAAAGAAATTCGTTTTAAAACAATTCTTTGGTATAAATATAATTTTATTGTTTATCTGTAGCAGGAATCTTAAATGGTCTTATTAATAAGGACAAACCCAGTGCCAGGTATTGGGGTGAACGCTGGAAGATCAGAGAAGCAGAATAAGCCATAGCCACCTCACCTCACCAGTTCCTCAGCTGATCCTGTTTCCTCAGACTAGAAGCCTCTCAGTCCTCAGCCAGAACGAATTTCAGCTGAATTGTGTCTCAAAAGCCTAAAAGCTTAACCAGCCAAATGCTTCTAGTTTCTGGTCTTTACGCCTTATATATCTTTCTGCTTTCTGCCATCACTCCCTGGGATTAAAGGCGTGAGTCACCATGCTTGGCTCTATCCTTGAACACTAGAGATCCAGGTAGATCTCTGCCTCTGGAATGCTAGGATTAAAGGTGTGAGTGCCACCATTTTCTAGCCTCTGTATCTAGTGGCTGTCTGTTCTCTGACCCCAGATAAGTTTATTAGGGTGCACAATATTTTGGGGAACACAATATCACCACAGTTATCAAAGATGAAAGAAAATTTACATCCTAGTGAGTGCTTATTTATTTTGACATGAAGAATTAAATCTTGACTGAATACCTGAAGGACATAGAAAATCTTCAATGTTTTTAATTCTATTTTTTTCTCTTTTCTGTTGTGTGTGTGTGTGTGTGTGTGTGTGTTATGCATGTGTGTGTATGAAAGCTTTTGCATTTGTAGGAGCGCACACTTGTGTGATTATACATTCGCACACGCTTGCAATTCTGTGTGTGTGTGTGTGTGTGTGTACACATGCACCTATGTGGAAGCCCAAGGTTGATGGCAGGAATCATCCTCCATTGCTCTTCCACCTTAATCCTTGAGGCAGGGTCTGTCAGTCAAACTCAAAGCTCAAAGACAGAGCTCCTCTTGCAGCCGGTTTGCCCTAGGGTCCACCTTCCAATGCTGGAATTATTGGAGGCTGCCTCACACATTTCTGTGGATCCCACCCTGGTCTTCACACTTATGTGGCAACTACTTTAACAAACAATGAGCCATCTCCCCAGCCTCTTTTCAACATTTGTAAAGCTGATCAATATTTTGATTTTGTATTTGTCAATACTAAGAATACCACTTCACATGAATATATAGTACAAAAATGCAGAAGTATGTTTAGAGCCATTTCAGGAACTGCTAGACATTCTGTCCTAATCTCAAGCCAAATTTTCATTTAATGATTTGTTATGAATTCAAGTCAGCCACTAAAACAGCAACTTGTGTGTGTGTGTGTGTGTGTGTGTGTGTGTGTGCGCGCGTGTGTGTTCATTGTGTGTGCTGATGCACATGTATGTGCCTGTGGTGGTCAAAGAACAAATGGTGTCATCATCAAGCATGGCCAACCTTTTACATTTCCCTATGAGGTCTCTGTGTGTCCTGGAACTCACCAAACAGGCAAGGCTGGCTGGCCAGTGAGACTCAGGGGTCCTCCTGTCTTCTCCTCTCCTATGCTGGGATTACAAGCAAGTATCACCATGTACAGCTTTTAAATAAATGCATATTTGCATTTATATTCTCCTGCTTATAAGGCAAACACTTTTTTTTATCGCTGGGCAATCTTCTCAGGCCTCAAATAGCAATTTTAAAAAATCAAACATTCTAACACAACACAAAGATGCAGTAATGTAACACATGCTGAGGAGTGACGGCAGGAAAATAATTACTACAGTCTTTTTTTCCCATAATCAGACCATTATGTGACTAGAAGAGCAGAAAACTCGGTGTGTGCAATAAACACACTGTAATTCATAGCATCATAGTCTCAAATCTGAGCCGAGGTATTCTAGGCCGTGTACACTGGCATTGTGTGGTATGAGGGCATCCACAGTGCAAAGTGCCCATATTCTGTGTTCATAACCAAGGTTGCAGGGAAGTTGCATAATACCATGTGAGCTACTGCTTCAGGAGATACCTTGGCTTCATATTGGTTTGGTTTGTAATTCATTTCTGACCATTCTGGTTTCAAAAAATTTTTACTGTTGCTGATTGTTGTAGATTTCCCCACACACTCAATTATAAAACTCTATGGGTGATCATGCCACAGTTTAAGAAGCTAGGTGGGGAAAGGCACGTGATGGGCAAGCCTGGAGACCTGAGTTTAGTCCCTGGCATCACACGTAAGGGTGGAAGAAAAGAACCAAGTCCACAAAGTTGAACCTTGATCGCCACATGCACACCAGCGCCCACCAACACACGTCATGCACACACACGATAATAATAAAATAAAAGCTACAAAGCTAGTCTCTATATTATTAACTATTATTTCTTCCCACACTACTGTAGGGGTAAGATTTGGAATCTTTTGGGTGTTTAATTTCATTGTGTGTGTGTGTGTGTGTGTGTGTTGCTGGACCTTGGACACGCTAAGCACACACCAGTCTACTAGTGAGCTACAACCTTAGTTCATAATTTCATCCTGTAATCATTTGTGAAGTTTCCCTGACCCTCAACATACTCAGCTTGGTTTTCTATTATGCTCCAAAACCCTTAAACCATTTACCTGGGCCTTCTAGAGTCTGAATACTTTCTGGTTGTCTTCTATACTCTTCACTTATTCCCAGGTACACGGCCCACTACTTCAGGCATTTTCCAGGACACAGCAGGCTCCTGTAGACCAACCTCCTTTCATCCATGGCACTGAAAAAGAGCCTAGGTAGACAGCTCATGGCTTTGTTGATGACATCTCCCCAGCTGGCCTGAACTGATTCTCTTACCTCAGCCCCACTGTGCAGAGATTAAGACTTGTGCCATGGTGCCAAGCTTGGTTCATGTTTTTAAAGCTCTGCTTTGTGAGTGTTATGCTGATACCAGACATGGTCTTGCTGTGTTGCCCAAGTCTGCCTAGAACTGCTGGGTCCGAGTGATCCTTCCACCTCATCCTCTGTTGTAATGAGACTGTGGGCTGCTCCATTTTGCTGGGTTACAGCTCACAGTTGCAACTTCTTTGTTGAGGGAACTCCCGTAGGAGAACCTGGAGCAGGTGGTGGAAGCCGAGGCTCTCTTTGAAGAGAATGCCCACCCTGGACAAGCAGATCTTTGCCTGTGACAAATGCTTCAGTGAACTGTGAATCAACCATGGGTCTATACTCGCTTTGATTGACATGTTACCTCTCTCTCTCTCTCTCTGAAGGAGGTAGTTGAGACAAAAACACTATTGTTTTTGTGCACACTGACTCCTGCTGCAGGTCGGATGGATCTGTGGGTCTGTGCTGTCAACAGCCAAGGCAACCTGTAGCTTAAGGGACCTGCTACCATCTTCAGTACCCACAGGGTTCATTTGTGCCTTAGTGTCCTCATCCGTGAAATGTGCCTCCTTACAGAGATACTAACTCCAGAAAAGCTCCCATGGCCTGGCATGTTTAAAATGCTAATGGAGGGCTAGGGATGTGGCTTGATGGGGTGGGGGAAGAGAGAAAGAGAGAGACAGAGAGACGGAGAGAGAGAGACAGAGAGACAGAGAGACAGAGAAACTAATAAAGCAAAGGAATGGGGAAGGGTGGGAATGGATGGAAAGGTTTAAAAATGGGGAGGGGGGTGGTAGATGGAACACAGAGGCCAGCCGGAATTCTTGGAAGGAGAAGGCCAGCCTGCCATGTCTTGGTTTGGGGGCTTTTTTTGTTTTGTTTTGTTTTTTCGGTGCAGACTTTCCCACGCTGCGCTCCCACCCGCTCTGCAGCGGCAGCCCCGCACGTGGAGTGGAAGCAGCAGAACGGGCAGCGCGGGTCGGGCCAGGTCGGGGTGGAGGAGCTGCGGCTGCGGGCTGCCGGGCGCCAGAGAGCGCATTGTGCAGGAGCGCTGAATGGAGCTGGGCTGTGTGCGGGCGGGCTGGCACGGATTAGCCTGCTTTCCCATGAACTACAAAAGAATGCTCGAATCTGGGGCATTTGTCATCAAGGGGCAGGCTGCGCAGGATGCAAGGTAACCGGAGCTTTTCCCGGGCTGCCGCAGTCTTTGGGGACTCGGGTCACTCTAATCCTTCCTGTTTATATTGTGAACGCGTCCGCAGCGAGGCTTAAGCAGGGCCATGGTGAATACGCATCGCAATGCAGGCATTCCTAAACAGCTACGTCCTAGGCTTGCTTTTCATTTGTAGTTTTGGGAAGGGGCACTGTTGCCTCCCATTTGTTCGGTCCCAACCCAGGGCTGCGACAGAAGCGCACCCGAGGCTGCCTTTCTGCCCACAGAATCGCCATTTAGCCCTTGTCTGTCTATTCCTCTTGTTTACACAATTGCTCCCCTGGTTTATTTCTTCTTTAGTCCTCCCGTGACTGAGGAGTCCAGAAGATTCTACTGTAAAACTATCCAGACACAGCTAATTCAACAACGAGTTTTTAGAAGGAAAATTAGGTTCCTCGTGGTGTTTGTAGAAGCCAGGAGAGAAACATATGGGTAGGACCTTGCTAAGATTCCCAGAACAACACATTTCTCTTTCGTTGGAATTTGATATTTTTCAGAACCTACAATCTCAGGCCCGTGAGTCTGTGCAACTATAAATATCTGTTGATGGTGAAGTCTGGGGTGACACACTCCTAGTCGAAGCCACAAACTACACCAACGTTCTGGAGTTGAACCTGGAGCAAGAGCTCCTCATGGCATGGTGATGCCTTCCCACCCCTAAAAGGGCACAGGGGATTCTTGAAGATTTATGGGAGCCGAAGGACCAGAGCCGTTTAAACCTGTTTGTTCTCAAAACAAAACAAAACAAAACAAAACAAAACAAAACAAAACAAAACGAGTGAAGACATTTTTTCCTGATTTGTTCATTTCTTAATTCACTCTACAACCATTTAAAAATGATTAAGAGATTCTGAGCCTCATGTTGGGACGAGAAAAAGTATTAGGATGTTCTGCTTGTGTTTGGGGGACTTGAGGCGAGGGGCAAGGAGAGTCAGGACAGAACAACACTTCGGGGAAATGAAAGGGGGGCGGACAGGATGAGGCCCCTTTGAAGAGGCCGTTAGCCATAGGCCCCATTCTGGAATGACTTAGCAAGGACCCTGACAAAATTCATAGTCTCTAACTCCCACTCTGTCGCTGCAGTTAGAATCTCTTCAAGGGTCAGGGAACCCAGAGCTCTCTGTTCTTATTTTCCCTCCTAGTCTCCCCTGTTCTTGGTCCTGGTGGGTACTAGGCAAACTCCCTTCCTCTGAGACACACCCTCTACCCCAGCACCTTATCTGATTCGATGGTACTCAGACAGGAGTTCGGTTGTACTTAAAGGACCAGACATGGTGGTGGTTGGGAGGAGCTGGTTAATGGAGCCGCAGTTGCAAACTCCGCTGGGATGGCTGGAGCCTCACTCTGTCAGTGGTGACCAGCAGAGCCTTTTGTCTCGGAAAACATGAGCTCGATATTTCTGCAACAATTATGTAGGAAGCATTTATTTCTAGAGTTTATGTATGTGTTCCCTTAGCTGGAAAGTTGTGTCGCCAGAGTAGAAAATCAATAGAAACACACAGGGGCGCTTTTCACATAAACAGAATGATAAAAAGCAAGCCTTCAAGATTCATTTGAGGAAAAGCAATTGTGTAAGGCAATTTGTGTGTAAGCAACTGACCCTTCCATCTTGAGCCTGCGACCAGGCTAGGAGCTACTGGACCAGCCAGTGGGAAGGTGTATTAACTTCCTTATCAAAGGGGATATTCAGCCTTGGCATTCTGTTTCATAGTGAGAAGCTCTGGTTATTTTTCTTGTCCTCATTTGTAACTCACTGACACATGTTTTCAAGAAGTCATTCCTCCTGTCAAGTCACCCCTCCTGTGGGCACTGACGTTCAGTGCCACACCTCCGTGCAAAGGCTTACTTCACTCTGGACTGGGTTGTAGCTCAGTGGTAGAGCATGTGCTTAGCAGGCACCAGGCCCCGGTTGTCAATCCTCAGCATGTACTGCGAAAGTTAAAATAATCTTTCAATAGAACATTTTCAAGTTAAAGGACAGAAACTGCAGCTCCCTCCCTCGGCTCTTGCATTAAACAGACTTCTCACAGTACAGCCTTCCTGAACCCTGAATCAGCGAGCTTCCTCCCTGACCCGTTAACACTTGCAGTTCTTCTGTTGAATTGCCCACCGAAGCGGTGCGTGTTATTTAATGCTTGCCCTTTTTGCCCCTTAGTCTCCCAAGGAGAGTCTGTTAAATCAAGTTCAATAATGTATCCCTGGTACCTAGCACATAACCTTTGATCAATATCAACTGTGAAGTAGTGAATAAACTCCGACTTTTTACAAATTGAAAATACCATCCTTCTAAATAACTCTTTAAATCTTTTGGGACTAGGGGTGAGGTTCAGTGACAGAGCACCAGCTCAACAAATATGAGGCACTGGGTTCGAATATTAGCACCACCAGACATACAAAATCTTTTTTTTAACATGGTTATACATGTGAAGCCGTGTGTGTGTGTGTGTGTGTGTGTGTGTGTATGTGTGTGTGTGTGTGTGTGTGTGTGTGTGTGTATATATATATATAGATAGATAGATATATATATATTAGTTTTTTGAGACAGGATTTATCTGTGTAACAGCTCTGGTTGTAAACCAGGCTGACCTTGAACTCACAGAGCTCTACCTGCCTCTGCCTCAAGTCCTGGGGTGGTGGTGCATGCACCACTGTCCGGCAAAGACATATTTTCTACTAAAGGGTGCAGGGGCTTGAAGGCCACCAGCTGTCCATGATTAGCAAACAGTGAGTGATAGTTTCTCATTATGGTGACCAATTAATTGCCTTGCAAGAAGCAGTTTAAGGCTAGGCATGGTGGCACACGCCTTTAGTCCCAGCACCCAGGAGGCAGAGAAATCACTAAGAGATTGAGGCCAGTCTGTTTTATAGAACAAACTCCAGGTCAGCCAAGACTACACAGTGAGACCCTGTCTCAAAACAACAACAACAACAGCAACAAACTAACCAAACAAAAAAAGGCAGTGTAAAGAAGGAAGGGGTTATGTTGGCTCACAGTTTGGTGGGGTCATCATGTTGCAGAGATCTTGGTAGCAGGAGTATGAGGCAGCTGGTCAGGTTATGTCATCAGTCAGGAAGCAGAATGAGCTGAGTATAAGTCCTCTGCTTGCCCCCCACCACTCCCTTCTTTATTCAGTCCTGGTGGGACTGTGTTGGTTAGTTTTTTGTCAATTTGTCAAATTTTGTCAGTTTGTCAAATCGGAGTCATCTTGGAAGAGGTAGATGCTGTGGAGGAAAAGAGAATTGACAACAATGAGATGTAAAGATGTTGGCCATGACCTCTGAAGAACAGGTAGAGCCTGGTTAGGCCGTGAGAAAGGAGTATCTTAGCAAAGCCCAGGATAAGGAATTGGAGCATATGGCTAGACAGCAATTCGGTCACCATTTGCCTGATGGGAGAATCCAGGGAGAATGCAGTGAGTCTGCTTGGGAGCCACTACTTCCAGACAGTGAATTAATTGCTTTTCTTGTTGCTATGACAAATGATGAAAGCAACTTACACTTAGGAAGGGAGGGAGGAAAGGAGGGAAGGAGGAGGGAGGAAATGAGGGAAGGAAGAGGGAGGGAAGGAGAGAAGGAGGGAGGGAGGGAAGGAGAG
>CABHPH010156779.1:6723-24814 GCA_902168325.1 Peromyscus nudipes | reverse complement strand
ATCTCTTCTCAAGGAAGGTTTTCCCGTTCACATAGTTCTTCCCCATTGCTGTGGCCTTCTAGGCAAAGTAGGCTCCAGATGGATCTGACTGAAATAAATATGGTCATCCCTCATTCCACCCACAAATAAGTAAAGAAACACTGAATGGACGAACACCACCTGACTGGGTATACTCTTGCATCACAGGGGCTACTCTCTGTACCAGCTGCGCTGTGGGAATGGGTTCTTGGTAGACAAGATAGTATTGCTGAGCAAGTTTCCGAGCTCTGCGCACAAGCACTCTGTAATCTGGACCCATGCCACTATACACCAAGCCAATATGCTTGGTAATCGGTTCCACTTTGTGTACACTCCTTTCATCATACAGGATGGACTTCTGTTTTTTCTCAGTTGCTAATACTACACCATTTGCAGCTTTAATTCCTACTGAAGGGGCCCCCTCCAGCTACAGCTGCCAAAGCATATTCAATCTGGACAAGTTTCCCAGATGGGCTGAAGGTAGTCAGCGAAAAGCTGTAACTGCTCTCTGCCATCTTTACCCGGGAACTCCTGGCTTAAGCCTCTTTAACCACATCCCTGATTTGACTCCCCTGCTGTCATGTTGAATAAGAACATGTTTTTGTTTTCGAAGTCACAACATCTTTTCCAATGTTCCATGTTCAAGCTAAACTTACCAAGCACTGTTTTAGGGCATGATTATTTTCTTTTTCTTTTGAGCTACAGTGATCTTACAAAAGACGATAATTATTTTTTTTAATCTTATGTGCATTGGTAGTTTGTCTGCATGCATGTCTGTGTGAGGGTCTCAGATCCCCTGGAGCTGGCATTACAGACAGTGGTGCCATGTGGGTGCTGAGACTTGAACCCGGGTCCTCTGTAAGAGCAGCTGGTGCTCCTAACTGTTGAGCCATCTCTCCAGCCCTGATAAGACCTTCTTAACGTTACTAAATTCTGTCTTTTGTGCGTTTATATGCCTGTGCCAGCACTTAGGAGACTGCAAAGTCCTGTATTTTTTGTCTTCCATTTATTTTTGTTTCCTCTGACATCTGTGCCCTTATGCCTACTAAGCATTGTTCTAAAAGCTTTCCATAGGTGAAATAATTTAGCTCTCCCAACAAGTCCAATTGTATTTTCATTTTACCAAGGACAAAACCAATGTAGAAAAGTTGGGTCATTAACTGGGGCTTTAAAATGAAGATTTGCAAAGCCAGTGTATGAATCTTGCACCATGCACAGTATGAAGACCTCAGTTCCACACTCACCAGCTTCTGAGCCTGAGGTCATCCATGTCACTGGCATTCCCAATACCTAAGTTTGTATTTACTTTGTTGTTAACTGGTGTTTTATAGCCAAGGGGACATGTGTGCACATTGGTGGTCAGAAGTATCGACGCAGGGGATGGGCACACACGTAGTTACTACCATCAGGAGTCGACTGTGGGTACTGCCCAGTAAATCACTGTGTAGCTCAGAGATGGCATTTTGGTATTTGCATCCTTCTACTTCTCCTTTCTTTTTTCTAGTACATGGGCTGCATTGAAGTGCTACAGTCAATGAGGTCTCTGGATTTTGGAATGAGAACCCAAGTTACAAGGTAAGAGATTGAAATTGGCAGGGGGGGGGGAGGGCTTTAAGGGACTGTATTTTAAAGTCACTGTAGCTTCTCCTGTGCATCTCTTAGGATGTCTTCAAAGTCACTGATGTGGCCAGAAGGGAGAACTGCCCCATTGACCTTTCGTGACTGGCTCAGTCTCGTTGTGTGAAAGCTTCAGACCTGTATAGACAAACGTTAGCGTTACATATGAGAATTGACAAGGCGGTTGGTGGTTCAGTCCACAGAAGTAACTGTTTTCCTAGGTACCAAAGTGGTTAAAAGTATGCCTAGAAATAAGATCACATCCAACACATCAAAGGGGTCACTCAAAATGAGACTAACCAAGAATCTTCAAAACCATAAAGGCCAGGCTACCCTGTTCATTCGTTCTCTGACAGGAGAACCTGTCTGGATAGCTTTCCATTGTGTACAATGAAGTGGGCCGACGTCTACCCAGAGTTGCCCCATGTGGCTCAATACAAGAAACTAGAGCCCTTGTGAGGCAGGGCTCAAGTCAGGAGCACCAGGACAAGGCAGGCTTCCTCAGAGTCAACTTTAAAACGAGGATGGAAAAGGAGATAAGAGACACCAGCAGCCGGGAAGGCCGTGACTGGAGGGGATGAGGTGAGAGGAAACGGTTTTGATAAATGGTTCAGAAAGAAGACTGGGGCATCTGTGGTGCAGGGTGCCAAGCGTGCCTCGGAGGAGTGCCGCAGCTCCCATCTGGACCTGTGACCGGGAGCCACCTGTTTAAAGGGGAGTGTCCTCATTATGGAGAGAGAATGACCTTTCCTGATGCTCATCTGATGCGATTCTATACACAGAAGTGCCCTGGTACCCAGAAGCCTGAGAACAAAGACCTCCTCCCATCTAGCAGACTTGCACTATACAATGAAGTGTTAATCCTGTGCTGCAGTTTTAAAAAAAAAAAAAAAAAAACCTTATCGCAAAACGTTCTTAGGTTATTTAGACCAAACTAGGTTTTGGTATGATAAAATGAACCCACGTATCTCCAGGGTTCCAGGAAATGCACCCTAGGGGATGCTGACTTGGACTCTGCCTTCTGAAGCGTTCAATTCTGCCTTTCCTAATTTCTCCTCAGCAATCGCTGGCATTCCTCTGCTTAACAGGCATAATGGCACAAATGTCAGAGGAAGCAGAAATACATGGGGGACAAATAGCACAGGAATGTCCGATTCCTCAGTGCTGTAACAGGCACATAAATGCACAAAAACACAGAATTTAGTAGCGTCAAGATCTTATCCTCTTTCGTCAGACATCAAACAAATAACTGTGTTTGTGGCACCTACCTCAGACCCTGGACTGTAGAGTAGGCTTGGAGGATATTTATTAATTAGATGTGTCTTTCCACCTGGCTGCAGATCCCATGCCCGGACGTGGTCATAGCATTTCTCCTCTTTTCTACACAATTTTTCTCACACCCTTTGTGTTGCCCTCTAAAGGACACGGGTTCTAGACTACTTTCCATCCTGTAAGCCTGTTTAGGCTTCCTTTCAATGATCCTGCACCCGAGAAAACCCTTCTTGTAATCCTCCCTGCAGATGTTGGGAAGTGGGTTGATCCTGGGTGCCTCAGGAGGGTGCATAGGACAGAAAAATGCCAACTCTTCTGACCTGAGTGCTGTAGTCTGAGTATGCCCCCATTTATACAGTGAGGCTTCTTTGTGGTGTGGTCGTGTTAATATACAATACCTTTTGGAAGGGATTAAGTAACAAAGACAGAGCTCTACTTTTAAGTGGAATTAGTCCCCCTTTCAAAGAAGTACAGGGAGCTGCTGGCCCCTTCTTCCCCATGAAGGTACAGAAAGGGGCTCTTTGCTATGAAGGAAGCAACTTTGCCAGACACGGAATCTGCTGGAGTCTCACCTTGGACTTGCCAGCTTCCAGGACTGTAAGAAATAAATCTGTATAATTCACAAATTTCTCAGTTTTAATATTTGCTATAGGGGCTGGAGAGATGGCTCAGCAGTTACGAGCATTGACTGTTCTTCCGGAGGACCCGGGTTCAATTTCCAGCACCACATGGCAGCTCACAATTATCTGTAACTCCAGTTCCAGGGGATCTGACACCTTCATACAGACATATATGCAGGTGAAACAACAATGCATATAAAATAAAATTAAAAAAATATTTACTATAGGAGTAAGAGCCCTAGACTGAGATAGTAAGAACTTATTTTCTGTTGATCTGTCTGTTTACACACAGACCCCTTCTTCTACCTGAGTATTTACAGAGGGCCTCAAAACTGCTTAAGCATTATGCGTCCTGCATGAGTAAGACAAGGATCTGTTCCTGTGGAACTTAACATTCGAGGTGGGAAACAGACTATTAAAAGGAAGTAACAATACAGTGTGCTTGCAGGTAACAACTAGTACTATTGCTCTAAATAATGCTCAAGAGATGGACCTGTGAGCAGAGCGCTTCCAAACTTTATTGTTTCCTAATTACACAAATATTGAATAGTTATTAGAACATTAAGAAATACATAAAAGGAAAGACTGCTTATAATCCTACCCAGAGATGATATCTATTATCATTTTGTGTTCAGAATATCTTTCCAGCCTTTACTTCTACACACAAGATTACAAACATATAAACAACATTGTATAATACCTCTACCACAGTGAACATTTTCCTAGCGCTGCATTTTTTTTATTGTGCTTAAATATATAAAACAAAGTTACAATTTTAACCATCTTTTAAGTTCAGGAATTATATGTTGATTCACACTACTGTATAATCATCACTCGCATCCACCCCCAGAATGCATTCATCTCCCCAGAATAACATTGTGTACCCCCATTAAACACTAATTCCACACTTCCTTCCCCTCTACCCCCACAGTCTCTGCCAACCACCCTTCTGCTTTCTGTCTCTGTTGTCTTGACTAGATCAAATAGTTAGATGTTTGAAAAGCTTTTGATTTGTATTACTGGTTTGCTCTGAACAGTATAGTTTATACTCGTAGTTACCACCCATACATTGCTTTAAAAAAAATACTCTAAGGGCTGGCTACTACTGGTCTAATATGTATAAGACCTTGAATTTGATTCCCGGCACTCCCCCCCCCCCAAAAAACCCCACCCACCAACCCACCCACCCCCAATCAACCAGTCAACCATCCAACCAAAACAAAACAAAAAGGAAAGAAGGAAACCGCTACCACCTTCATCATCATCACTACCAACTCCAACAGCAAACAACAACAACAACAACTCCATATACCAGCAGTGGGGAGGCAAGCCAATCTCTGTGAGTTTGAGGCTAGCCTGGTCTACATAGTGACACCTGTGTAAAAAAAATATTTAAAAATTATTTTTATGCCAGGAGGTAGTGGCACACGTCTTTAATCCCAGCACTTGGGAAGCTGAGGCAGGCAGCCAGCCTGGTCTATAAAGCGAGTTCCAGGACAGCCAGAGCTACACAGAGAAACCCTGTGTACAGAAATATAAAAATACAAAATATATAAAGCAGGACAAAACCCAAACAGAACAGAAACCAAAAACATAAAACAGAACAAAACAAAAAACAAAAATAGAACAAAAAAATTTTTTTTACGGTGTTTCACATATTGCTGAAAGCAACGGTAATTTTTTGAAACTTTTCTTTGAAAACGCAGGTCTTCTGGAGACATTCTCCATGTGGATGTGAGCTTGGATGTTAGTACACAATAGTAGGTTCACTCTGTGTATTATTAAGATAGGAACATTTTATCTGAGTCCAGAATTTTTTTCCTCTAGGTCCCCCGCTCCCATGGACATTAGGACCAATGCAGCCAGGAAAACGGGTGTCTTGGAGTCGCATTAAGCCCCTAAGCAAACTGTTCATCCCTCTCATGTGATCAGAATAAGACAATGGGTTCACCTTCTCTGTAGCATCTATTTCCCATCTCGGTTTCTGAATGCTTCCTCCTCTCTGTTCTCATTTATTTTTGCCTTGTTTAAACTTGTTTTTCTTTGTCTTCGTGTCTGTGTCTGTGTACCATGTGCATGTCTGGTGCCAGTGGAGACCAGAAGAAAGGATCAGATCTCCTGGGACTGGAGTTACAGATAGCTGTGAAGCATCATGTGGATGCTGGGAATCAAACCAGAGTCCTTGAAAGAGCAGCCATTGAACTGAACCTCTGAGCCATCTCTCCATTCCCTCCCTCATAATTCTTATCCCAGCTTCTAGCCCTGATGCCAGGCCAGATCTCAGGTGTTAACGAATTGTTAGAAAGTGTGAAAGGGCAAGGAAGCAGACATTTCCTGCTAGTACAGAGAAATAAGATTATTAAGGAAGCAGAGACACAGTCACATTTGTCTTCAAATATCTGGAAAACAGAAACAAATAGAAAAGAGAGAAAGGGAAAGTGAAAAGCATGTTGCAGACAGTATGGTCATTTTCTCTCCTCCATAAAAATGCCCTCCCCATGAAGGCTAGCAGGCTGACCAACCCAGCTACCACCCAGACCCAGAGCCAGGGCTATGAGCTGGCCCACCCCAACACCCACCAAATCTATGAACTGTTGGAGCATGTGAAGGAGATAAACCTACAGATCCAAAATGGCAGGATCTCCATGACACAGGACAACAGCAGGATATCCAAGAGGAGCCCCAGTGACAGCCCATTATCGTGGTGTAGCAGAAACCAGGGGCTTTGACTCATGGCAATGAACACTTTCAAGTATAGATGAATGGACTAGAGGGTAAACTGTGTATCTCAACAGGCCACACTACAGCTTCTACGATAAGATTCTTCTTCCTTTTTTTTTAATTTTTGTTTTTGTTTTGTTTTGTTTCTTTGTATTGTTTGGTTTTTGGTTTTACTTTTAAATTTGGCTTTGATTTGAGGGGGAGGTTGCAAGGGTAGAGGACAGATTCAGAGAGGCAGGGAGATGAGTGGGATCAGAATGCATGATGTGAAATCCACAAAGAATCAATAAAAGTTAAAAAAAATAGAGAAAAATGCCTTCCCCACGATTTTAAAAACAAAGTTAAACAAAAGACCTCAGTTTGCCCTAAATCAAGAAACAGATAAACCAGGAATCAAGTCATTAGTAAATAAAGTCCACCTTCCTCCCCTGAATTAACTATCTACAGTGTAATGACAGAGGAACCAATCTTCACTCTCCTTGGGATTCCTCATCATACAGGTCTAGGTGGGAACCTGCCTGGTGGTGAAGGATGAACAGATGTACCAAGGTAATCCCAAGGGGAGGGCTGGTGGGAAAGGCTTGGCTTTCATCCTGAAGAACAGAACTTGATATTTTGAGCTTCGAGGAAATTTCAGAGGCCATGTATCCTAGTCATTGTTCTATGGCTGTGAAGAGACACCATGACCAAGACAACTTATAAAAGAAAGCATTTAATTGGGGGCTTACACCTCCCAATCCTTCCCAAACAGTTCCACCAACTAGAGACCAGGCATTCAAGTATATGCGCCTATGGGGGGGCGGTATTGTTCTCATTCAAACCACCATACCACATTTGGTTCATCATCATGGTACATAGTAACTCCAAAGTGTGGGACCTCTAGCCCTTTGCTCACTGCCCTGCCCTCTCCCAGTATTTAGCACCCTACATTTGTAACTCATATTTGAGAATGAAACCAGCCATGCTAAGCCAACAGCACAGGATCATCTTACTGTGGGTATCCAGAGGCAGCTAAGGAGGTAACGGCTCACAGTGAAGGGCATCAATTTCACTGGGTTCTCTAGGGAAAATGGAGAGCTGCCAGAGAATGGGTGATGAGCGCTCCCTTTGGAGGTCTTGGCTTAAGATTCATTTTCTCTAGCTGATAGCAACAGGCTGCACATGAGGGCTTATCTGCCCTACCCTATTCCATGAGGGGCAGGGCGGGAACCTTTGAGTACAGAAAAAGGCAGGACTTTGGGGTATTAAGTAAGGGAGCAGGGATTATAACCCAGAAGGACCGTCATCACACTCCTTTCCTGTTCTCCCTTTCTAGAGCAGTGACCCTGCAAGTTCAACTCGCTGTCTTGAAAACTTTGATGCTGTGAGCCGTTGCCTCTTAGCTGCCCCTGCAGCCCCAAAGCAGGCTAATCTTGTGCCTGTTGACTAAGCATAGCTCATTTCACTTTGAAATATGAGTTACAAATGCAGGGTGCTAAGTACTGGGAGAGTGCAGGGCAGTGAGCAAGGGGCTAGCAATGGACTTCAATGGGATTTTCAAGGCAGTTCTTCAGAAACAAATCTCTGTGTTTTGTTGTGGATTAAATCCTGGATCTGGGCATGCAAAGCACATGTTCAGCCACTGAGGCTCATGGACAGCTCCCCTGAGCTCCTATTTGGAGCTACCAGGGCACTTGGTTATCTACTCCTTGAGTTTCAGGGTTCTCTCTGAATTTGGGGCCACCCACATGTCTGGGACATGGTTGATAGATGTCTTAGTTACTTTTCTGTTGGTGGGAAGAAACGCATGAATAAGGAAACTTATAAAAAAGAAAGTATTTATTTGGGGGCTTGCTTACAGTTTCAGAAGGTGAGGCCATGACCATAGCAGGCAGGCAAGCATGGCACTGAGCAGTAGCTGAGAGCTTACACTGGATCTGCAAGTTGGAGGCAGAGAGTGAGAGACTAGATTTGGTGTAAGCTTTTGAAACCTCAAAGCCCACCCCCAGTGGCAAACCTCCTCCACCAAGGCCATGCTTCCTTATTCTTCCACAGAGTTTCCCCAATTAGGGACCAACCATTCAAATACATGAGCCTATGAGGGCAGTTCTCATTCAAACCATCAGTAAATATTTACAACTTTTGGTCATAACTCTCATATCTTCAAGTGACTCTGGAGTTCTTAAAGCTTCATGGTCCTTCATGGCTAGAAAAAGGCAAAAAAGATAAAGAGAACCTAATTCACAGGATCTGGAATCTTGAAGTGAGCCAGAATTCTAGAATAATGAGCCCTTGGGAAATTGCTCAGGTACTTGGCTGTTCAACACAGCGTTTGGCCTGTTGGTGCTGTGCATATGTATTTTTGTGCAAAGGAAAAGAATAAGTGTACCACAGATCCTCAGTGTGGCTCTGATGGGCTTGAGGTCTGGAAATGTGGCTGCGTCCCAACCTTTTCCGTTGTGAAGGGACAAGATGGGGTGTCCAGCTATCAAACAGTGGCCAGAAGTTTGTTAATTAGATTCTATTATCATCTTCCTCAGCATAAACTCTAACATCTATAAGCCAGATGTTACTGTGTATCATGATACCTGCTCAACTTCTGAGGCGTATAGGGTGTAAACCTTAAGGTCGGTTCACATGTCCACAGATGGTAAAAGTGGAAACCTGGTCTGGTGACTCTTCAGCTCTTTACCTCCAAGAGAGAAAATTTTAAGAGACAAATCTTAGGAAAATGTTAAAAGCCAGATGTGGCAGAGTAAGAGGACATTTAGTCCTCAGTTGCAATTGGACCTGGCTTTCAAATGTCAGACTCCTTCCTCATGTGTGAGCTCTCTCTAAAACACCTTCACAAGGTTTTGTAGATCTGCAGCCGAGGATATTTTAGTGTTTATTTTTCCAAATCTTGACTAAAGAGAGGAAAAAAATAGCCTTAGACAGACATTCTCAACTATTATAAAAGGGCTTGTTAGAAACAGAATGTTGGAGCATGCCCCTGGAAGTTTTGTCTCAGGAATTTGCATGTCTACTGGCCCAGGGGCCACACTTTGAGACTTAGATGTAAGGGACGCCTGCCTGTCCAGTGATTTGAAAAGGAGGTCTCTAGTTAGACCTCCTGCCTGGGTTTTATCTTGCCACATTCTCAGCCCAGAGTGCTTTGGATACTTTTAACTAGTTGAAAAGAAATCAGAAAAATATTTCTGTGCTGTGTAGAAATTAAATTTAAATAAGAGTGTCCATGAGTGCTGTTGGCATTACAACAATGCATGTTGTTTGTGCCTTTCTACTCTTTATATATTGCTTATGGCTGTTCTTAAAGTCATAGTAGCAGAACTGTGACAGACTGTCTGGCTTGAAAAGCCTAACATATTTACTTTCTAGACTTTTCCAGAAAAGGTTTGTAGACTGCTGCCCTTGAATGCTATTCAGCTAAGGCTCTGTTGGAAGTACTTGGAAGAGAATTGAAAACTTGTAGTCCCATAACTGAGAAACAGAGGCAGGAGCATCAGGAATTCAAGTTCATCCTCTGCTATAGTGAGTTTGAGAGCAGCCTTGGTTGCATAAGATCCTGTCTCAAAAGCAAAGAACCAAACAAAAACCTCACAGGCCTGCAGGCCTATCCTACACTAATCTAATCAGAATGCCTGGAGGTGAGATTCGGTCTGCAGTGCGTGCCAACACTTTCTGTTGTTTCTGCTCTGTGTAGCCACAGTCGAGGAATAGGGCTTGATGCCTGCAAGCCTTTGAATGGGCAGGTGGAGACCTGTCTGCCCCCAGGCTGCTAGGTAAAAGAAAGTGCAGGTCACCATCACCACCTGTGTGTGGAAGGGTCATAAGACCTAAAATAAAATCCCTCTCCCAGAGCAGGTTGGGAAGAGCTAGAGGGAGAATCATGCCAAATATCCATCCTAACAGGTTTTCTCCAAAATGGACTATCATTAAATGTAAAGGCAGTACAGCCCTCCCTACCCTAGCCTCTAGGAGCACCTACCCTAATTCCTTCATATCCATAAATACAGCCATCTGGTCAAAGCTGTAGAGCAGAACCAGTCATCCTGTGCAGTGTGGCCAAGATAAGGTTTCATCCGCTGTGCAATCCTGGCCGTGAGCTGCGCTTGCACAGCTGGTTAAGCTGCAGGTTGCTAGGCCCCAGCTCAGATGTGCAAAGTTAGTATTTCTAGGAATGGCTCCAGATATCTGCACTTGAACCAGCTACTAGTGGGCTAAGATCACCTCAGCTCAGTCACGCTTACCTGAATAGCTATGATATGAATTCTTGGCAGATGCGCAGGTCAGGACTGTTCTCCCACTGTTTACCATTGTGTACTTAACTAGCCAGGCCAGTTAGCGACTCCTCTCAGGGTTACGAATGCACACGTTAAAACGGTGGAGGCTCCCACACGATGTCTGTGGCAGATATGCCAACCTTGCTTTTAGGAGAGCTCATTCTTTAAAAAGGAAGACGTAACAGAAGCTACCCATTCATTCCATCAGTTGCTGTCTCTAAATATCACAGACATCTCTATGGCAAACTGTCCATAGCAAGATTAAACAGGGCTAAATCTTCCTTCTTTGAAGATAGGCCTAATTTTTAGAAGTGCATGCTCACCGTTTAAATGAATTGGGGTAAATAAAGTGGCTGATTGAATTAGCTGACCTTGCCTTTTAAAAATAAGCTCTTGTCTCCCTCTGTTTCTGCAGAGCTAGGGATCAAATCAGTGCTCCTACGTGCAAGGCCAGAACTGATACACCTGGAGACCAGGAAACATGATGTCAGCAGTCACACAGCAAGTCAGTGCAGCCACTAAATCCAAAAAGACAAAGATTCATAATATTTTAAATATTTTATGTAAAGCAGAGTTGTCTTAAGGAGGCCCAGCATATCCCAAACTGAAGGAAAACTTTTGGATTGACAATTCTGTTGTTGTTGTTGTTGTTTGAACCAACTCCATTTCTTTATTGCCATTTTCACGAAGTTTAACCATTTGCAAACCCTGTGAGCCATCGGTTTGTGGGTGTAGGTGTTCAAATATTGAGCCATATGAATCTCTTACAAGAAATCATGGTGAAGGGGTGCCAGACATCATCCTGTCGGTTAGTTTGAGAGACTTGGGGAAATGTGCTACTTAGGAGAGAATGGGGTTTCCATCAGGTTCTAGTGTGATTCATGAGTCTACATTTGCATCCAAGCCAAAAGAAAACACCAGGCTAGACAGAGCAACCCATGGACAATGAGCTGGGTTAGGTTGCAAATGCTCTTTGGAATCAGATTTTAAGCCTAATTCAGTTCAAGTGGTCAGAGTGGGGCGAAGAGTCCTTGCGAGGGTAAATGCTGGGCACACTGAAAGGCTTTATTTACTGCTCTGGGACCAGAGAGGCCAGCTTCTAAAGTGAAAGGATATATTTTAAGAGCTGGGTGTACCTTCCTGGGGTGCTGGTGATGCCCCCTTGATAAGGGCACAAAGGGAGTGTGAAGCCTTCCACTGTTCCCCAGTCTGCGGGCCCTGACTGCATTCATTGTGTTCCCACGGCCGTGAAGGCAGGCTCCGGTCTAAAGTGTCCTGTCTGTGGGCTTTCACAGTCTGTCTTTCATTTCACCACGCTGAACAAAACTGAACACATAGGCCGCCAAGTCTTGATGTTCTGGAGGAAAAGATTTCACGTTTCCCAGGGATGATCCCAACAACTTAAGGAGGCATGAATGTGGAGTGAGTGTCTCTGGTTGTCACGTGAAGGCAATCACAGGCTGCAGGGGGCACAGCCAGCCATTGTTTCAGGATTCCTGGGTAGATCAGAAGTCAGGGAATGCCCCTGGGAACTACAGGCAATTTTATTTGACTTGACTGTTTTTGACAATAATCTGGAAAGGCTCTTGCTATGACTGAAATTTGAGTCTCATGTCTGTTGGCCTAGACAAAACTGAGGTGGAGGGCGACATAATCTGTCTCTCTCTACCGGGGGTGGTAAAGATCCTTGAATGATTCCCACTGGGTCCTTTACCTGGGGTCCATCCGTTCCCACCCCCACCCCACCACCCCATACTTACTTTCTGGCTTTCCTATTTACTGAAGAACTGCATTTTCACTAGGCAAAGGGTTTGCTCTATGGCATTTCCTCCCATGAAAAGTGCTGCAGTGCTGCACTGTCTTACAAACCTGAAGTGTGTGTGTGTGTGTGTGTGTGTATGTGTGTGGGGGCGGGGGTGGGGTACGGGCGGGGAGAGGACTGCTAGGCAGCATGGCTCCCACAGGAGGACAACTGTTTAAGGGCTAAAGACATAGGAAAAAATAAAATCTAACTTAAGCCCTGCAGTGGGCAGAGTCTGTAAAGAAAGATGGTTTTGTTGGGATGATGAGTTTCGACTTTGTGGAGATAGGCAAAATTTCTGTTTCTGTCTTCTGGCGTGGGCGGGGTTTTGCAGTCTCAACAGTAAAGCTTCAGCTGCATTCTCATCCCCTTACATCAGCCCACACTCCCTTTCCCTCTCACGTGGAGAATCAATGAACAAAGTGGCCACTGTTGGTGCCGTGGTCAGAGGCAGGCGCTCTCTCTCTCTCTCTCTCTCTCTCTCTCTCTCTCTCTCTCTCTCCCAGCCCCAGCTCCTAAAGGCCTCTGCCTGGTGGGCAGGCAGAAGACAGCCTGGCACTCTGGACTCTGGGCCCTGGGAGAGATCCTTTCCTGTCCCCCACTGCCTTTCTAGTCAGTGCCTTGGGCTTGGGGTGTGGCTGAGGCTCCCAAAGTCACTGAGAGTCACACTCATCCTTGGCAATGTTACAGTTAATTTCTTGGTCTCCGTCTCAGGGACAGAAAAGATCTTTGTGGAAAAGAAGAAGAAGAAAAAAAAAAGCAACAAAATGCCTCAAATGCGGGGGATTTTGTCTCCCATGACTGGGATTCTGGGTTAGTTAGCCCAGATATCAAGCAAAGAAAGCAGAAATGTGAAAGGTTATTTGGAAGCAATTTCTAGAATGTTTTCTGGGAGGCCAGGGTGGGAAACTGGTCTTTTAAATTTGAATAAGTTTGTACAATAGGTCTGTTTTGGGAGAGATAACCCATGGTTGATTTTGGAGTCTCAAATCCAAGTGTGTGTGTGTGTGTGTGTGTGTGTGTGTGTGTGTGGAGAGAGAGAGAGAGAGAGAGAGAGAGAGAGAGAGACTCTATAGCCCAGGCTGGCTTTGAACTTTCAGCAATTCTCCTGTCTCTGTCTCATGAGAGCTGAAACTGTAGGTATGTGCCATCACATACATCCAAAAATACATATTTGTGAAAGCCAAGTTCACAGGCACAAAGGCACAGGCTCTCTTCATTCTTTTGAGGATGGCTGTAGTCAGAGACCTTCACACTCTCAGAAGTCACAGGAACCTCACCTGGCCTAGGTTGTGTGAATGTACCTTGCACGAATGTTCTTGCCAAGGCTGGGAGAAAGCTAGTCCACCAACAGCGCCTGTACTGGGTAGACCGCGGTAGCCATTTTTCTCTTAGCAGCTTATCTGAGCCTTACTGCTGCAAGGGGCTGTCCAGAGTGTAGACCCATCTCTCTGTTGGGGGCATTTGTCAGCAAAGAACAACCAACACACATTGCTCTAGTCCCAGAGCTGGAAGCTCCTTCTGTTTCTTCCCTTCCAAGTGTGGGTCTGGATTTTCTCTGTGGCATCATTTGCTGCCTTATTAGAAAACGGTAAAATGTGGATTTGTTCAAGTGTCGATTCCTCTTTACAAAATGGAGTCAAATACTTGCCTTGAAATGGTGTCGGTGAGACCAAAGTTGAAGCACTCAGAGGCCAGATCAGAGAGTGGCCAACAAAGCAAACTTAGCCAAGGAAGTCAGTTCATTAATTCCAGCATGCTGGAGAGTTAGGAATTCAGGGCTAGCCTGAGCTATACCATGAAACCTTGTCTCAAAAAACAACGGAACCCAAATGAAACAAGTAACAACCACCAAAACGATTTTTAAAAGATTGTTTATCCAACCAACTTCAAATGGAAGTAAAACATTGTTTATATTGCTTATATCTAAATACAATAGAATCTGAAGCGGAGAAATAAACCGATGACCAGCGCTTACTGGGGTGCTACAGCGGTCTACCCAGTACAGGCGCTGTTGGTGGACTAACTTTCTCCCAGCCTTGGCAAGAACATTCATGCAAGGTACATTC
This sequence comes from Peromyscus nudipes, assembly GCA_902168325.1. Lineage (NCBI taxonomy): Eukaryota > Metazoa > Chordata > Mammalia > Rodentia > Cricetidae > Peromyscus > Peromyscus nudipes. The sequence goes on along the minus strand of CABHPH010156779.1, from coordinate 10,434 downwards.
ACACAGCCTAGGCCAACTGAGGTTCCTGTAGCTTCTGAGAGTGTGAAGGTCTCTGACTATAGCCATCCTCAAAAGAATGAGGAGAGCCTTTTTCAGAAGATCTAGGTTTAATTCCCAGCACCCACATGGTGGCTCACAATGCCTGTAACTCCAGTTCCAGAGGATCTGATGTCTTCTTGCTTCTGAGCTCTGTGAACTTCTGCATATACATGGTATATATACATACACACATACCCATAAAAATTAAGATACATAATAAACATTTAAAAGCAAGAGAAATAATAAACCATAAGTCACAAATGCCAATAAATAACCCAAGTTAGTGTTTGTAAGCTTGTTTGGATTTTGGAGACAATGTTACTATGTAGCCCAGGCTGGCTGCCAATTCCCAGCCTCTGTCTCAGTGACCAAGTGCTGGGCTCCCAGGCTGGCAGCACAGTCCAGCCTGTCACATTTGGACATCTACCCTTTCCCCACTGCTGTATGGGATTCTCCCCCTAGTTCCTCTGTAGCTCTAATACCTATCATCCCAAATCACAGTGTCTAGCTTTTACGTCTTATCTATCACTTGGTTGTGGGTCAGTATTAATTAAAGAGTTTCTGTTACATACACAGTATTCAACTATTTCAATCACATTCTCTCCCATCAGACTCTTGGTAAACTTTATATTTGTTATTTTACAATGTTTTACACTTTCATTTGTTTATTTTTTGGTTGTATGTGAGGGCATGCATGCCATGGTGCACTTGTGATGGTCAGAGGACAGCCTGTAGGGGTTGATTCTCTCCTTCCACCATGTGGGTCCCAGGGATCAAACTCAGGTCTCAGTAAATGCCTTTACTAATGGAGTCACCTCACAGGCCCAATATTTGTCAAAATTTACCAAATTACCCCTTAGAATAATTTGGTAGGTTCCTAACAACAGATAAATATATTTGAGCTAGAATTTCCCATTTTTCCTAAAAACCAATTTTGTATTTTCTTTTTTCCCCTAATTTAAATGTGCATGAGATATCTTGTAGTTTTTTTTTAATTTTCATTTTTAAAAGCACGATGAATATGAACATGTTCTCATTTTGTTTTCGTCATTTGACACAATGTCTTGTTATGTAGCTCAGGCTGGCGTAGAACAGAAGCTCTTCCAGGCTCAGTCAGTCTCCTGAGTGCTAGGATATGAAGCTACCATACCCAGCTTTGTTTTCTAAGACTAAGCTTTTCTATTGTTGTGTAAGTGGTTTAATTCAGGGGATAGCACACTATAGCCTGGCCAGCCCTTATTCCTAAAAATAAAGTTGTATTAGCACACAGCTGTGTTCACTTGTTTATATATTGTCTTGGGCTGCTTTTTGTTGGAACTAAACACTACCACACAGTTGCTATCTGGCCTTTAACGGGTAATCTGTCCCTCAGCTTCTCACACCAGGCTCCAGGCTGTCACCTGCTTGAGCTCCCTCATCCAGTATTGGATGCCCGCTTGTCTTTGCTCATACTTCTGTGTCTGATTCCAATTCCACTCTGGCAGGATGGTTCACCTTCTTAGAGAGCCCATTCCCTTCAAGTCAGATTCACAATGCTAATTTCATTAGATGATACTGACAGTTGATGTACAAGAATCAGAGTGTGGCCGGGCAGTGGTGGCGCACGCCTTTAATCCCAGCACTCGGGAGGCAGAGGCAGGCGGATCTCTGTGAGTTCGAGACCAGCCTGGTCTCCAGAGCGAGTTCCAGGAAAGGCGCAAAGCTACACAGAGAAACCCTGTCTTGGAAAACCAAAAAAAAGAATCAGAGTGTTTGGGAAAGCACTTTGTAAAAATACAAGATACTATATAAAGTAGCGATTTAGTGCTAATTAGCAGTTATTTTATGTGGCAGCATCAACATCCATCACCGTTTCTATTGTTATTTCAAACCACTTACCCGGCACTCCCAATGGCTCCCAGGGAATAGAGTATTTCCATTTCTTAAAATACTCTATTGAATTCTATCGATACAGTAAGGAGCATAGATGAGTTATTTTTGTGATGCCAGAGGTCAACTTGGACCAATTATAAGAATCTCATCAATTCAAATAATCATTTAGATGACTGAAATATCAAACAAACAGCCAAGCAAGAAAGCACATCCTTCTGCATCATCCTTCAGTTAATTCCAGAAAACAAAGGCTGGGATATTGGAGGAAGAATAAATGTGGCCCCCCAAGAGAATACTAAACCAAAGAGCAGTTCTTTCCTTTGGTGAATTGCAAAAGTAGTTATGTGAAAGAAGAAGAATGCCTTGGAAGAAAGTTTCATTTATTCAGAGAAAACCGGAGATTCTGAGCCAAGACATGTTCTGTAGAAACGATGCCAAGAATCTTTGGAAATTCTGCTTACTTCCGCAAAGTATTCTTTAGAACACGGATCTCCAACCTGTCCTAGCTGGCTCTTTAGAAGCATGTCTGCAGTCTTGCTCTGATGGCTCCTGCCTTTCTTTGAAATCATCCTAAAATGTATTAAAAAGCTGCACTACATCATTGTATGTATGTACAGATGGAATTCGTTAATTTTAACAACGATCTTTTCCCTTTGTGTTGTGAACAGCCTGGGTGTTCCACTTATAGAAGGAAAACCTGGTTGGTTATGAATGTTCAACCCTGGACCAGAAGCTTCTCATCAAAACCGCCTTCCGAGGAGGAGGTGCCTGCTCCTTCAGCATCTCCATTAACAGCAACTCTTATTTATTAATAGTGCTGCCTGTTCCTCAGGAAGCACAGTATACAGTAAGGTCAGAAAATAAGCAAAGGAGAGGACTTGAAATTGATTTTCTTCTGTTCTGTGAGATTACATGGGAGTTCAATGGCTTGCTGCAGTAGCTGAGTCAATATGGCTCCATTTGAGACCACCTTGAAGTTCAATGCTTTCCCATCCCTCATATGCTTCCTCTCCTGCCAGATTCATTCATATTTAATTGTCTTTTGTGGTGAAATAGTATGACCTTTAGTCACAACACCATGGTGAGGATTTTGTTCAGGGTGGAATTGTGATTTATTCCAAGAGAATGGTTTGTCCTTGCTTGTCAAAAATCAACATCACAATAAAATAAATCTGAAAATCCAAAGGGGGGGGAAGAGAAATAAAGTGAATCATAGGACTCCTTGCAAGACAACTTTTCAGTATTAGAGTGTTGCTAAGTCCTCCCGGGTTTGAACTGCAGAAAAATCAAGTACAGTGCCTTCTAGTGTGGGACTGAGCTGAAGCCGTTTTATCAGCCACACCACTGTCCTTTCTGTATACTCTTTTGAATGCTCTTCTTGATCTCTTACAATCCTCAGGTAGAATGTTCAGACTCTCTCCGGTTTCTGTCTTTAGGGAAGCAATAAGCCGCCTGTGTGATGCTGTCCCTGGGGCCCACGGAGCCATTAAAAAGCGAAAGGTGAATATTTACGTGAGCTTCTTGTTTTATGTCAATTTAACTATGACAAAATGATATAAAAGTGGTCATTCTATTCTCAGGCTTCTTTAAATTTTTTATTTGTGGCCCCTTTTTGCCTGAGAATTTTATGTATATGTGTTCATGTTTGAATGTGGGTGTGGGTGTACACGTGTGCCCGTGATTGTGGAGGCTCGGTCTCCCTCCATTATTTATTTATCTGTCCATCTATCTATCTTCTATCTATCTATCTATCTATCTATCTATCTATCTATCTATCTATCTATCTATCTATCTATCTAT
>CABHPH010156778.1:33346-46115 GCA_902168325.1 Peromyscus nudipes | reverse complement strand
TTTTTTTTTTTTCCTCATTCTTCCATTGATGGATATTTGGCTTGGTTCCAAATGCAGACAGTCCCTCCAAGCGGCTAATTTCAATTCTTTAAGATGTCCACCCTGAAGCAAGATTATTGGACTCCACAACAGCCCTACTTTAAACTCAGGACTTCCACACTCTTCATGGCTGCTGTGACATTTGATAACCCCACCAATGGGGCTGATGTGTTCTGATTTCTCCATAAGCTCACCAGCGCTTGCTATCTTTAAAAACAAAACAGCCATCTAATGGTGGTTCTGATTTAATTTCCCTTTGAACAATGATGTTGAGCATATTTTCTTATGCCCACTGACTTTTTTCATTTTTAGAAAAATTTTTACCTGTTTTTATTCATTCATTCATTCATTCATTTTTCTTATGTTTTTTAAAATTTTGCTTTTGAGATTATAATATAGTTACAACATTTCTCCCTTCCCTTTCCTCCCTCCAAACCTTCCCATATAACCTCCCCACTATCCTTCAAAACTCAGCCTCTTTTTCACTAATGATTATTGCATGCATATATACATATATATGCACATATTTCTAAATAGAACCTGCTCAGTCAGTATAATGTTACACATATATATGTTTTCAGGGTTGAGAGTTTCATCTTTTATAACATGTGTTTTGATCATATTCACCCTCCCAAATCTTCCCAAATCCACCCTCTTCCTTATCCACCCAACTTTGTGTCTTTAAGAAAACAAAGAACTGCTACTCACATCACCAGGGAGGCTACCTGGAAAACAGGACTCCAAGAAAGACACGGGGATTGCCCAATGATGGAGAAATGGATGAGATCTTCATGAACAGCCTGGACGTAAGTTGGGGAAATGAAGGGAGAGGGTCGAGGGAAAGAGAGCTTGGGGGAGCGGGAGACCCCAGCTGGATCAAGAACAGAGAGGGAGAACAAGGAATAGGAGACCATGATAAATGAAGACCACATGAGAATAGGAAGAAGCAAAGTGCTAGAGAGGCCCACAGAAATCCACAAAAATACCCCCACAATAGACTGCTAGCAATGGTCGAGAGACAGCCCGAACTGACCCACTCTGGTGATGGGATGGCCAAACACCCTTATTGTCATGCTAGAAACCCCATCCAATGACTGAGGGATCTGGAAGCAGAGATCCACGGCTAGGCCCCGGGTGGAGCTCCGGGAGTCCAATTAGCGAGAAATAGGAGGGTCTATATGAGCGAGAATTGTTGAGACCAAGGTTGGATAAAGCACAGGGACAAATAGCCAAATGAATGGAAACACATGAACTATGAACCAATGGCTGAGGGCCCCCCAACTGGATCAGGCCCTCTGAATGGGTGAGACAGTTGATTAGCTTGATCTGTTTGGGAGGCATCCAGGCAGTGGGACTGGGTCCTGAGCTCATTGCATGAGTTGGCTGTTTGAAACCTGGGGCTTATGCAGGATCGCTTGGCTCGGCCTGGGAGGAGGGGACTGGCCCTGCCTGGACTGAGTCTACCAGGTTGATCTCAGTCCTCGGGGGAGTCTTTGCCCTGGAGGAGGTGGGAATGGGAGGTGGGCTGGGGGGAAGGGGAGGGGGGCGGGAGGGGGGAGAACAAGGGAATCCGTGGCTGATATGTAGAACTGAATGGTATTGTAAAATAAAATAAAATTAAATTAAAAAAAAACAAAGAAACAAACAAATTTCAAGGCCAGTATATGCTGCCTGAAGTATTCTTGGGCTACACTCTTAGAGAAAACTGACCCATTCTTTCCCAGCAGCTAACAATCTCAATTCTCATCATGCCAAGGGTAAGAGTGTATGCTCCTCTCCAAGTCCTATCCCCATGTTCACTTCATTTCCTGATACTCTCTGTCACCTAGCTTCTTGTCTAGAAAGTGTGACCCTGATTTTAGTTCCTCAAGCTGGATGCTCTTGTTCCTGGCTACAGAGTTTTACACTAGACAGTTCTGATTGCTCTTCCTCTTTATTTTTCTGCTACTTTTCTGCTGCCCGCTTCTTTGGTTCACACAAGCCACTAGATCATGTTGTATATTCTCACATACCTGTTGCTGCTCCGCAGAAGGGCAGGAGATGTTCCTGCCCTGTTTGTCGCTGTATTCCAGAGGTCACAACAATGCCTGGAGCCAGAGCTGGCACCTAATATTTGTCAAATAAATGTTGTGTAATTCTATTAGCTCTAGAATTCTAGGCTCCCAAAACAATGTTTGATGAATATTTGTGAGCTATACTTGGTGGATTATTTTTTTCACTTTTGCTTTTTGAGAACTAATGAATCCTGAAACCACTTTATCTTTAGTTTCATAGAATACAAAATGCAGAAGGTATGTCATAACCACATTACCAGGGTGCTTTCATATAGGAGGGGAGGGAAGTGGTGATGATGCAGACTTATCTCCGGATACAAACAACTGAATCCCACTAATGTGTCTGGGGATGGGGACAGTAGCGAGATCCATCACAGGCTCTATCTCTACGAAGTTAAGTGAATATTGTGGGAGCTAACAGGTGCGTTAATGTATGTCCCTACTACTGTCACCCTGCAGTCCTTGCTATTCCCTATCCTCTTAAGCCAACTCTGATGGCTGCAGAAACTCATTAGACATGTTCATTTCTTGTGTAAGGTGTCCACTGGCAGTCCAGGATTGCTGAAACATTTTGATGCCCTATGCCTCTGGGAAATGTGTGCACTGTGTAACTCACCCGAGTCCCCATTGCTGACTACTCTGTCACACATGGCTGCTTGTGCAGGAACTCATGTCACTGCCTTGGTCCTTGGAAGCTAGCTTCGAGTCAGGGTTAAAAGTAGGATGACCTGAGGTACTCCCAGTACCGCCAGTTCAGTAGATTATTATAACTGACCGTGAGTAAATAAACCAAAGCTATCACTCTGTAGGATTACATAACAGCCTTGAAGATAACTGCATAGTACATCAGAAGCAGCAGAAATTTGAAATAGTTTGTGCCCATCACCTTCCCTTGAGGCCGGGAAAACTGACACTTAGAGGGACGGTGTTTAAGGTCACAGAGTAAGCTAGTCGTACATCTGGGATTGGAGTATATACCCAGGCACCTAATGCCAGTGGGAATTGGTGCAAGTCAGGGGTTCTTTGGAATCCTGAGGTTTGGAGGAAAGCGGAGTGATGGGCTCTGCCTGAGCGGAGCCCATCTTTCTCAGACATTTCCTTCCATCAGAACATGGGGAGGTGGGAGGCCCGCTCCTCCCACATAATGTGCAGCTGCACCTCCGTTCTCTTTTGCTAATTTGTACCTGTGTCTTCCCTGTCACTTTATATAACTAATCAGTGTTTATTCTTTCCAGGCAGGGTGAGTGGGAATCCAGGCTATAGGCGGCAACACTGCTCCTTTAAGGAAGCCTTAACAGAAATATGGTAACCCGGAGCAAAGGGGAAGTGAGGCTACATCACTTCTTTGTTGCCCTTCTTAGGCCTTCTATCTTCACCTGAAGTCCTGGGGAAGTCCAGTTTGGCAGTAACAGCGACCCAGACCCAAGTTCTCAGCGGCGCATATCAAGGCTGCATTCTAAAGGCTCCCAGCTCTTTGCTTCAGCACAGTCCCCTGCCCCAGGCTTCCTCTCCTGGTCTTACTGGCCTCAGCCAGGGGATGGCCGTCTTCAGTATTTTCTCCCCTTAACTTTTCTAGTAGGATTTGGGGAACTTTAATGTAATTTCAACCATGTAGAAAAGTGTCATGGAAAACAGAAAGAAACAAAAACATCAAGGCCAGAAGATTCAGATCCAGTCCTGACTCTACCACTAAGTGTCTTAGAGTCTCCCAGCCTCAGCTGACTTGTCCTTACACAACCAACAGATGTTTTCCCCACTCTCAGCATGTGGGATTGTTGGAGAAATGCTTCTGTAAAAAAAAATTTTGTTAAATCATTTCTAATTAAGACATATCTCAGACATCCCCCAAAGGTACAGCTAGGCCTGAGAAATGTGAACTGAGGGCAAGCTTTGAAGTTCTTAGACTCTGAGGGTTGGGGAAGGACTGGATGTGACCAAGGGTCTTCCCTCACTCATCTCCCTGCCTCGGAATTTCTGGCACATTAAAGCCTATATGTCAGTCTTATTATTACATACACAGAAACAAGATATGTTGTCTTCTGTGTCGTCTTGCTCTTTTGCAAATAATGACACAATACTAACAGCACTGTTGGCAGAGTTTGTACTTTATTCACAGTCATTCTCTGGAGAGACCTGTGGTATGCAAATAGAACCAAGTTGGCTAACATTGACTGCTATCCAACTACATGACTAAGCCACAGTCTCTTTATCCATTCTCTTGTTGGGGACGGATAATTCATTTCCAGTGCTTAGCTATCATAAGAAAGCTACAATGACATTCTTATACAAAAGTCCAAGAGATTATGTGGTGATGTATTGTGTCCCCCAATATACTGTGTCTCCCAATAAAATTTACCTGACGATCAAAGGAAAAAGCCAGCCACTATATTAACACAGAAGTCAGGCAATGGTAGCACACATCTTTAATCCTATCACTTGGAAGGCAGGGATCTGTCTGGATCTCTGTGAGTTCAAGGCCACACTAGGAACAGAGCCAGGCATGGTGATACATGCCTTTAATCCTAGCACTAACCATAGAGGTCTGGAGGTCTGTATAGACAGACAAGAAGTGACAGAGCTGTGCAGGAAGAGGAAGTGATATAGCTGGGCTGAGAGAGCAAATGAGAGAACAGAATAGAAAGGCATACAGGTGTGGGTAGATAGGAAGTAGCTCGCTTTGGAAGCTGTGGAGTTGGTGAGGTGAGGTTAGCTGTGGCTTTTCCTATTCCTCTGATCTCTGTCAGGCTTTAACCCCAATTTCTGGCTCCAATTTTTTTTTATTAATAAGACCTTTTAGCAATTCATCTACAAGATTATTTTAGGGCAAAAATCCAGAGGGAGAATTGCTGAGTTATTGAGTATCTACTCCTACATTCTACTGTTCTCCAACACAGACATCAAAATTTTGCGAAGTACTTAGTGAGAAGTTTGCCAAAGTCATCTTCAAAATAATTAGACCATTTAACTCACTCCTGAGTAAGAGTCCTTTTTCCCTCACATTCTACCAACACTTGGTGGCTTTGATTTATCTATTTTTGATGGTATGATGGGTGTGAAATTATACCTCAATGTGTAAGAGTTGGCATTTCCATAAACCTTTTTAATTTACCTATTGGTCATTCATTTTCCTTCCCTTAAGAATTATCATGTTTCTCATTTTCTGGTTGGATTGTTTTCATTTTAAATGCTCTTATTGTTTTATATGAACTCTTATACATCCATGGTACTAATTCATTGGTGTTTACAGGTTTATAAACAATTTCTCTAGTTTGGTTAGTGTCTTGTGCCTTCTTTTGGTGTGTTTTGTCATGTTAAAGCTTATTTTTCTCAAGCTTTATGGGGTTATAATGCAAATAAATGATGTATATTTATGGAATATAGCATGAGGTTTTGGTTCATGTACTAAGAAATTATTGAGTCTAGCTAATCAGCATATTTGCTACCTTACTCATCGTGTGTGTGATGAGTCTCAAGGATACACACATTCTTGCTAACTACAGTCATCATGCTAGACAACAGATCTCCAATACGGCTTCTCTCTGGTCTGACTGAAACCTTGCTCCCTGTAGCCAGCATCTCCTTATTCCACACTACTCCTCAGCCCCTGGAAACCATCTTATCCTATGACTCTATATGCTTAACTTTCAAAACATTCACTGTAATGTTGTCTTTAATTGCTGAGCTATGAATTTTATACCTCACTGAAGACATTTTTTTCCGATCCCAGTATTATTCCAAGGCCTTGCAATACTCCTGATGGCCATTATTGGTTCTCAACTCGACTACACCTGGAATTAACTAAAACTCAAATGACTGGGCACACCTGCAGGGGATCTTTTTTCATCTAGATCCTTTGAGGTGAGAAGATCCACCTTTAACATTGGCCACACCTTCTGGTGACTAACTATGTAAAAGACATAGAAGAAGAAGCTTGCTCTCTTTGCCTGCTTGCTCTCAATCTTACTGGCAAGTCCATTCCTTCACTGACATTAGAGCCTACATCTTTGGGATTCCAGAGTGTACTGAAGACCAGCTGGGACATCCAGCCTTGTGGACTGAACAAGTACTGGGTTCTTGGATCTTCCATTGGTGGACAACTATTGTTGGATTAGCTGGACCACAGCTTGTAAGCTATTCTAATAAACTTCATATATGTTATAATTCTAATAAATTATATAGAATATATTTATTATATATTACATATATACATTATTTATAATATATAAAGAGAGATTCATTCTATAAGTTCTGTCCCTCTAGAGAACCGAAATACACACCTAAACTTACCACTTCTCCAAGTCTAGTTCCATCATGTATTTTATTCTCTCAAATTATTAGTATAATTATTATTTGATTAGATTATAACAAAACACAAGAACAAACACTTGCCTAACACTATTAATATGCTTATCAAATTCTTTAATATTGCCTCTGCCCTTCTATTCCTAAATGCTGCTTCGATTTTCATCTTCCTAAATTCTACCCTAACATTTTAGAGAGAAATCCCTGCATAAATGCCTTGTGTTGCTTGGAAATGTCTTTGTTTCAGCGCTGATATTGAAACATGTTTGTACAATAGCCCAATGTAAATAGTGTCTCTTTTCAGCTCTGCTCCTTCCAGTGGCTCTTGCTGCCCTGCAGACCAACTGGCTCTTCCCTCTCATAGCACGTTATTTACTATGTCCGCTATGCTGGAGCTTTACACAGGTGCTTAAATATGGATTTGCTTTTATGCGTTTTACTTAGGAAACAATATTTCTACACATCAATACCAATCTCCCTTGTCAGTTCTGGCAAAGACTCAGCCATCTTTTTTTTTCTCCCTTTGGCATACTGATTTTTCACATGCTATTGTGGAGGGAGTGATGTGTGTGTGTGCGCGTGCGTGCGTGCGTGCGTGTGTGTGTGTGTGTGTGTGTGTGTGTGTACATTTGTGTACTCAATATTTTCTATATATTTTAAACTGTCAAATACTTCCTATCTGTGTGCTATAACTTTCCTAATTTCTTCCCTTTAGTCTTTCAGTGAATTGATTCCCTATGCTATACCTCACTAATATTTAGTCTTGCCTGGGGAATTTTTTTTTATCTCAATGACTTAACTATTATTTTTAAAAGTTCTAGATTGTGGAAGGTCACTCAGTGGATAAAGCACTTTCTGTGAAAGCAAGTGAGCCTGAGTTCAAACTCCCAGCACTTACATAAAAGCCATGCATGTCCGTGTTGCCTATACTATGGGCCCAATGTTGAGCAGCAAAAACAGGAAGATCCCAGAAGCTTACAAGCCAGTCACATAGTTGAAACAGAGCTTCTGGTTCAGTGAGAGACCCTATCTCAAAAAATAAGGTGAGCAGTGACCAAGGAAGACACCTGAAATATTCCTTTGGCCTTCAGATGCATGGACACAGGCATATGCACCTGCACATCCATGTGTACATAATACACATGCACAAATGTACATACACACACACACACACACACACGCACACACACACCACAGATCATTTTTTTCATGTTCCACCTTGTTACATGATTTTATTTCTTATCACAGCGTCAGTAACACATAATCATCTTGTGCTTGCTATTTATTTTAATTCTTTATTGATTTTGAACACTTATTTTATAGTCATCAACTGGGGTAATAGCTGACATTCTTGTAAAAATCCTGATGACCCAAGGAGCTACTGTCTCTCACTGGAAGTAGCTCTTTCCATCCTTCATCTTTGCAATTCTGTGTTGAGTTCATTTTCATATGCTGGAGAGACGTCTCAACATTTAAAAGCATTTATTGTTCTTCCAGAGGACGTGGGTTTGGTTCCCAGTGTACACATGGAGGCTCATGACCATCTATAATTCCAATTCCAGGGAATCCAATTTTGACCTCCTCAGGCACCAGGCACACATGATACATACACGTATACATTCAAACAAAACACCCACACATATAAAATAACTCTTGTTTAAAAAAAGAGTTCATGTTTGGGCTCGGCAAGCATCCATTTAGAAATGCTTTAAATTCTCTTCAAGCAGGACACTTTTGCTCCATGCAATATCATAATGTGTTGTTTTCTCTTAAGCTTCCAATCTATAAGAATAATACAAATTTGAACTTCAAATATATACTACAAAATAGGAATTTTCATTAATCGCCCTCAAAACCACCAGTCTTCCTGGTTTGGGCCCAGTAGGCTGATCCAAATGTAGCATCACTTCAGGTACCTCACCTTGTCTTTACCACCCACCATGTGCATCTCTCTGCCTCCTTCTCTTCACTCTGTCTTCCTCCCCCACCTTAAATGCTTCCAACTTAGTTTTTAAATTTCACACTTGAAATAAGCTTTCTGGTTGCTGACTCTGCTACAAACCTTGCCTCCCTGTAAATCATTACCTATACTGCAACCACGTTTTTCTAAAATGCTAATGTAATAAATCGCATTGCTTAGCTGCTTAAAACTCTATTCTGCCCCCCAGGAACTTCAAAATAAATCCCCAAACTCAAAAATAAAAGGCACATTTACTGACAACATGACCTGGTTTGGGTTTATATCTCTCTCTAATCCACCCCACAATGCTTCCAGATGAACAATATCTCAAACATTCTGTTTTTAATCTATAGAAATCACCCCAGATATTTTTATATGTCAGAAAAATCAATAATCTGACTTTAAGATTCAGTACAAACCTCTTAGCATGGATCATTTCCACATCTCTCCTGGTGCTAACACTGTTTCTCCTCATTATGATTAGTAGGGCAAATATACCAGGTGCCAGTCAACACAATATTCTGCTTTTAAGTGATGTGGGAATTACTTTCACTTTTAAATATTTCATCCAACAGAATAATAGGGCTGGGGGGATGGACCAGTAGGTAAGAGTACTTTCTGTGTGGGCATCAGGACCTGAGTCCAAATCCCAAGACCTATGGAAAACATCAGGCATGGCAGGATGTGCCAGTAACCCTAGCACAATATTGTGGTGAAGACAGAAGGATTTCTGGGACTTGTTGACTGCCTGCCTAGCTCCAAGTTTAGTGTATCAAGGAATAAGGCAGAGAGTGGATGGAAAAGGACACCCAGGACCCTCCTCTGGCCTCAGTGTGCACATGAGTGCACAAACACAATAAATTAATAAATAAAACATGTGATATATGTTTCTAACAATGATACATTTTATCTTTTAAGTATACTGTCAGTGACAAATACAACGATAAAGATTCATGAACAGATCAATCTTTTTCTTAAGAAAGGCACTCTCTAGAGTAGTGGTTCTCAACCTTCCTAATGCTGTGACCCTTTAATACCATTCCTATTGTTGTGGTGACCTCTAACCATAAAATTATTTTTGTTGCTACTTCATAACTGTAGTTTTGCTACTGTTATGAATCATAATATAAATATCTTTTTTCCAATAGTGTAGGTGACTTCTGTGAAAGGGTCATTCCACTCCCTAGAGGTCAAGAACCACTGCCCTTGAAGAAAAACTAGTATCCTAGATAATATGCTTAGAATTATAGAAACAAAAAAATTAAGATAAAATGTGTACCTCCAAGTTTAAGATTCTATAATCCTGTTTCTCCTCTCAGTGTGTGTGTGTGTGTGTGTGTGTGTGTGTGTGTGTGTAGCTACCTGCCTAGTACAATACCAATAATAACTCAGTGTGGAAAGTAATACAGTCAAAATATGAAGGTTCTTCAACAAAATGTAACTCAATAGCTCCTCAGATCTGTTAATAACCAAGAAACCGCTTTTATGATTGGTTAGTTGATTGCTTAGCTTGAGTTTTTTTGAGAGAGGGTCTCATGTAGACCAACTGGCCTAAACTATTATAAATGTGTAGCCTCTGACTACCAAGAAACTATTTTTTGAAGAAAAATTCTGAAATCCAACATATGAGAAAGTGATATGTGACTTTCCCATTATTTAACTTAGGGTACAGGTTATTACAGCCCAGAACACACACAATTTTTCTCTTTCCACCAGTGGCTACATACAGCCAAATTTAAAAACCGCTAGTCTACCCCTCCCCAGCTAATGTGCAAATAGAAGTCTGTGTGATCACAGAAATCTTGACATATTTAAGGTTATACACTATCCTAGGAACCAAACTCAGGTCCTCTGCAAGAGCAGCAAGTGCTCTTACCCAGCACTGTAATTTCCATAATATTTTCAATTTTTCTGTCTAGGTCCTCTTCATAAACAGGAATATTTGTGAGCTCCAAAGAATAACATGGAAACTTTGCAAGACAAATCTATGGGTAAAATGTGTACCATGCCAGCCCAACAACTGAGTTTAATACCCAGAACTCACAGAAAGAAGAAAGCAGAAGATTGACTTCAGAGAGTTGTCCTCTGACCTCCATACTCACTCTGTATCATACATACATAATAAATAAATTTTAAAGGGTTGAAATATTACAATAATAACAACAAGCAATCCACATTCCACTTGTATTTCTCTAAGCCACATTGAAATTTTAAAATGTGCTGCCTAGCTCCACTTGAAATCACACCCTCTACCCACCTGTTGCCAGCTCCTATCTTAAGAGCCCTGGAAAGCCTCTAGCCATTCAGCTGATATAAGGAAGCAGACTGAGTAAGCCAGTAAGCAGCACTCCTCCATGGCCTCTACATCATCCCAGTCTCCAGGTTCTTTCCTTGTTTGAGTTCCTACCCTGACTTCTTTTAACAAGGGGCTATGTGGAAGTGGAAGCCAAATAAACCCTCTCCTCCCCGACTTGCTTTTGGTCATTTGGTTTCATCACAGCAATAGTGACCCTGAGTAAAACACAGAGTCAGGAACAAAGCTGGCCTAAATCCTGATCCTGAAAGTTTCCATGAAGTATGACAGCTACAACAATACCATTTTTACAATAATTGCAATTCAATTCCAAAATGTCTATATGAGCTTTCATTTCCCATGTTTCATAACTAGATCAATGTCATAAAAGAACAGGCTTTCTCATATATTTATTCTTTACCACTTTTAAAAACCAATTGCTTATGATAGAAAAAATATTGAAAGCAAATATATAAAAGACAGAGAGATCTTCAGAAATCCTACCTGGCATAACAGAACAATATTCTGTGTTTCTTTCATACAAATAATTTAAAAAATAAAAAAACAGATGTGACCATGTAGGGAGATCAGATAGCATTTGTAACTTCTGTTTGCAGTATCAAAATGTATTTTGAGCTACCTTGATAGAGAAGGCTCTCCCTGAAGGTAACTGAGCAGTTCTGGACTCTTTAGGAAGGTTAGTCATGGGTGCTAGGTGCCTAACAACAAAACAGTGGTACAGCACTGAGTACCAACTCAGAGGAGATTCTGGCCCCATGGACACCTATGGCACAGGTGCCAGAGCTCACACTATGGTGTCTGTGGAAGGCACTAGGGCTGACATTTACCTTTATTTCTCCAAAACTCAGACACACCACTACCTGTTCATCTAGGAAACAGGTTTCGCAAGGCATGTGTATCACCATATATTTTTCTTCCAAATGTATCCTCCCTGAAGTGGATCTGATGGACAGACTCCAGGACGCAGGACTTACTCCATCCACATAGAGTGAAAAATACCCCAAACATGGAAATGGAATTGAAAGATCCATAATGTAATAATATAGCATTTTAACAGAAGACTTCAACTATTTTTGTAGCTCTAATGTATACTGCAGCCACCATCTCATTGGCCTGACAAGATTTACATAGTCCTTTGATTGTGTACTTAAGACTGGTATAGATGGGTCCCATGGTAGCTCTAGTTTTAGCTTTTTGACATTCCTCCATATAGATTTCCACAGTGACTGCACTAGTTTACATTCCCCCACAGAAGTGGGTTTACATGAAGAAGAAAGAAAAGAGATCCATCTTTCTCACCCTGCACCAAAATAAAAGTTTCATATGGATCAAAAACCTTAATATAAAATGTAAAATGCTGAAACTTCTAGAAGAAAACTATGGGGAAAACCTTCAAGACACACAAACAAGAGCTTTCTGGAAAGAACTCCAATAGCCTGGGAAACAATCCTGAGAAGTGACAAATAGAATCAAATGAAATTAAAAGACTGCTGAGCACAAGAAGCTATCAACAGAGTGAAGAGACTCAGCATGATGAGAGGAAATCTTTGGAAATTATAATTCAGACAAGGAGTTAATATCTAGAATGTGAAATGAACTGAAAATAATTGACTTGTCCCCTTAAAACAAGGCTGAATTTTCATTATTGCACAACAGTTCCCACTGTGTATTGCCCAAGGTCCACAGTATTTACCTTGGTATTCAACCCATATTTACCAACCCAGAACCACTTGCCCACTCATGTTCCATCATCCTTGCCTCTAGCCCAGGGTTGCTCAACCTTACTAATAGTAATTCAGCATTACTAACAGTCAAGACAGAGTATCTACTTTTACAGAGGATATTTAACAGCATAACTGACGTCAGCCACTAGTTGCCAACAGCACCAGTAGCTTCCTTCTGTGTTATAACTAAAACCATTACTAGATAATGCCAAATATTCCCTGATAGTGGAGGGTGGGGTCTCCAATTAAGAAATGCTGTTATAAGGAAATCTTTGACACTATGAAAGGACCGAATCTATGAATAATAGTTATATATGATGAAGAAGGAGGAGGGGGGAGGAGGAGGAGGAGAAGGAGGAGGAGGAGAAGGAGGAGG